>WNWK01000466.1:445000-483032 GCA_009830355.1 Cherax destructor
TGATCATCTGACTTTATTTTGTTAATATCATTAAGCTGTACGAACATGTTCCAGACTCGAGTCATCCTAGGAATGAATGATTTCAAGTGAAGTTATGTTCTGGAGCTAGTTGCTGCTTGCTGCCCGTCTTGTGGTGTAGAAGCTCACTTTTCGCTGTCCTCGGAGTGAAGCCGAGTGTGGTACTTTGACAATATTGGCCTTGTACATAACATTAAGGCCGCCCACATCCCTCTTGTGTTGTAAGCTTTACTGAAATGACAGATCTGTCCAGGCTGGATCCAGGCGAGAGATGAGCCGTCTTACTCTGTTCTCTGTTTTGTCAAGAAGTCACAGATGAGACAGAGGGCAGGTAATCCAAGAAAATGGAGCATACCCAAGCGTGAGCGTACTTGTGCCTCATACAGAATTTTGCAACTACTACTGTCGAGCAGATGCAAGATACGTCTAAGTACTGTAAGTTTCCTGGCCGTCTTGTTTGCAAGATTTACAACGTTGTTTTTCATGATCAGTTTGGAGTCAAATTTTACTCCAAGGATATCAACTTCGTCCTCGGGTACCAACACTCTCCCATTCATTCTTACCACAGCTCCAGCATTACCATAATGATGCCTAGAGACCATCATCCTTTGTGTTTGCTCAGGAGCAAATGTTAGCTGCCATCGTTTTTCCCAGGCTAATATAACTAACTGTAAGCTGGTAATTGATGTAACTTAGAGCAGTTGGCATTTCCTCTCTTGGATAAGTAAATGTCAGAGTACAGTCGTCTGCATATGCATGGGATTCTGGGATGAGAAGAAGGTCATTGAACTAGACATTTCATAACAATGGCCCAAACACACTTCCTAGTTTAACACTTACACCAATAGGATTTCTTGCTGACTCTGTCCCGTTGAAAACTTCGCCTAGATGGTTGCCTTGAAGGTAACCACTGAGAAGACACAGTGTAGAACTTGCAATTCCTAGATTTGTCAAGAGTCCCTGGAGCCATACTTGGTTGAAATCACCAGCAATTTCCAGCGTTACTACACAGCTGACTTTGGATTCATCCAGCGTCTGGTGCCACTTAGTGGAAAGGTTTAACAACAGATCAGCAACAGAGTAAGTAACCTTTTCTGAAGCCATATTGACGGTCACAAAGAAGCGAGTGGTAGCCGAAAAACTGTCATCTGTCGTGAGATTATTATCTGAAGAATCTTGCCAGTGACTGACAGGAGTGACACTGGTCTGTAGTTGTTGATTTCCGCTCTGCTCTTCTTTTTGTGAGCAGGGACTACAATCGCCTCTTTCCACAGAGAAGGCCATTTACATTGTACTAGACAATGCTGAAAGATGCAAGTTAGAGGTGCTGCTAGCTGGTCTTCACATCTACTCAGCAATCTTGGGCTCAATTTATCTGGGCCCACAGCCTTTTTTTGGCCCAGCGAATTAAGAAGACACTCTCTCATCTTGTCTTATTGTCACCACTGACAACTTTGACACAGTTCTTGCTAGCCAATGAGGTACCCTTCCTGGATCAGGAACTTGCATCTTGGCAGTAAAGTGTTCAGCAAAGAGGTCAGCTTTCTCCTGACTGTTAGTGGAGATGGTCCCATCCTGTCGATTTAGAAGTGGAATAAGTTCATCAGGTGAATAGCCTTGTCTGTCCTTGACCAAGGACCACCAGGGTTTGGAGCCCACTCTACCTGATACCAGGTTTCTTTTTGTGGCAGCCTTCCATCTAGAGATGGCCCACTTTTGGACTTTTCCCATTTGCCAACAGGCTTGCCTATGCAGGTTCTTGTTATAGATAGTGAAATGCCTTTTACACCTTCTCCAAGCTTTGTACTTAGCAGTAGCAGCCTTTCTGCAATGAAAGCTGAACCAGGCTAATCTGTAGGCTTCGTCACATACTGCCGATAAGAGATGTGTTCTTGTTGGAGGTTAAGGATGTGTTCAATGAAAGCATTCACTTGGTTGTCAACATCACCTTTCAGAAAAGCATTCCAATCGAAGGTGGCGAGCTCAGAGCTTCACCTCCTTATGTTGGAATCTTCAATGGCGTAAAAACAGTCTAGTGGTCAGAAGATCCAACATAGCCAAGAGGCTGACAAGTGACTATACTTTTCGACAGATCGCTCACTACTGGGTCGAGGGAGGAGCCAGAGATTTGAGTAGGAAAATCAACAAAGTTTCTCATGTAAAACACTGCAAGAAGGTCATTATAGTCCCTCTGTATAAGATGTTGATTGAGGTCGCCAACAATTATGTTGACATTTGTGTTGAAGCAGGAAGTTGAGGGGGCTACATGTTGCCACTGACCTCTGTACATTGCACATGCTAGTACAGAGGTACTAGCTTTTATGCATAGCCTGAAGAACATCCTTTCTAGGTGAGTAGGGATGGCAACATCAACGGGCTGAGCATGTACACTTTTAGAGAAGCACACAGCAACACCTTCTTGTCCTTGCCTGTCTCTTCTCATCCATGAGGTGTAGCCAGCAATTCTAGCAAAAATTTTCAGAGTCCTGTCTTCCAAAAATGTCTCAACAACGGCAATCATGCCGGGACCTCGAGCGTTCACGACTGGGCTTAAGTTCAACAACACTGGTAATGAAGTCTGTAATGTTGGCCGACAGGATGCTGATAGACTGGCTCCTCATGACTGTGTTCAACTTGAGTTGATGGGTGTGTGTGGTGCCTGCCCTTGAGACAGATAAGACACCGGAGCAGCCATTGGGATGTAGCCTTGTGGTCTTGTATAAGGCACAACAAACCCACCTGCTGGGCCGAGATAGGAGTAGCTGGGTGGGTGACGTGTGAGTGTGTTCACCAATTCTGAGATCCTGCTGGTTTGTTCCGAGAACAAATCTCTCTCTCTCTCTTTCTGTCTGTTTCTCTGTCTATCTATCTGTCTGTCTCTCTGTCTCTCTCTCTCTCTCTCTATCTCTGTCTCTCTCTCTCTCTATCTATCTATCTATCTATCTATCTATCTATCCATCTATATATCTATTTATCTATCTCTTTTTTACACAGGGTCTTATAAGGTTAGGTTAAGGTTCCTGTCTATCTGTCTCTGTATTTCTCGACTAGGTGACCCACTATGATTACTTTGTTCCTGTCACTTGTGGCACTCTTCCACTATGACAGTGGTCGAGATCCAGAGTGCCTAAGTGTTCACCAGAGTCAAGATCCAGAGTGCTTGGTGTTCACCAGAGTCAAGATCCAGTGCCTTGGGTGTTCTACACACTAACTCTTTCCTAAGAGTTAGTGTGTAGTCTCCTTTTTTTATCAGACAAAGAACTTTTTCCATACAAAGTAAGCTACATACGGACACGCCTGCGTCAAACGAAGACCTCTTTCACTATACAGACTCCGGTTCATCAAATAAATACGTCGCCATGGAAACACCGTTGTGTCAAACGAATCCCTCGCTATACAAACGTCGGTGATTGAAACGAATATTAAACACCAGTGGATCAAACGAAATCATTTGCCGCACAAACCGGGGTTGAGCTCTGGAGCAGACGCATTGGAACCTTTGGAACAAACGCCTGAAAACATTTGGAACAGAAGCCTGAGAATCCTTAGAACAGACGCTTGAGAACCTTTGGAACAGATATATACCTTTGATATACCTTTGAAGAGTTTCGAGAATTTCTCTACTCTCTGAGCCCGGCCATGGGCCAGGCTCGTCTGGTGCTTGCCTGGTCAACCAGGCTGTTGCTTCTGGAGGTCATATAGGCACATACCTTTTGCATAGAATCTGCAAATGTTTCGACTGCCTATATTTACTGATTTTGTGTCTTCCCCAAGATCTGGCGCCTGATCTGCGTTTCCTTCTTCTCTTTCATCCAGGCGTAGTTCTTCCCCTTCTTCATTTTCGTTTGTTCCTGCTCTAGCTTTCACTTCCTCCCTTTCCCTTTCCTCTATGTTATGTTCCCCTGTTTTGTTCTTCTCAGACTTGGTTTTCCTTACTACCTGTTTTCCACTCTTTGTATATATCCTTAGAAACTTTCTTACGGTTTCTAGGTTTTCACTTTTCAGTATTTCTTATGCCCGACCAGCTTTCCAACTCAGAGACGACTGAGAACCTTTGGAACAGACGCCTGAGATTTTTTGGAATAGACGCCTGAGAGCCAGTATAAAGTTCTGGAACAAACGCCTGAAACCCTTTGGAATAGACACCCGAGAGCCAGTATAAAGCTCTTGAACAGACGCCTGAGATCCTTTGGAGCAGACACCTGAGATCCTTTGGAACAGACACCTGAGAACCTTTGAAGCAGAAGCCTGAGAACCTTAGGAATAAACACCTGAGAGCCAGTATAAAGCTCTGGAATAAACGCCTGAGAGCTATATAAAGCTCGTCCCGAGTCTATCAATCACGTCATTGTTGTTATAGAGTGTGTATGATCAGTGATGTTGGTAATACACAGTGATCAAACTTGCCTTCAACGCTTTGGGGCCATACGAAGCCTCGGAAATGGGAGGCAATCAGGTTTGATCCGAGGACAGGGGAGGATAGCTCAAACCACTTGCATCAAAAGCCCTCTGCCGTCAAGGCACCCCTGTCGAAAAGTATTTGCTATATGAACATATTTTAGAGAAAAATAAAAAAAGTAAATAGAAATTTAAAACCATGTGTGTGTGTGTGAAAGAGTGAGAGAGAGAGAGAGAGAGAGAGAGAGAGAAAAGGAGAAGAGAGAGAGAGAGAGAGAGAGAGAGAGAGAGAAAAGAAGAGGAAGAGAGAGAGAGAGAGAAGAAGAGAGAGAGAGAGAGAGAGAGAGAGAGAGAGAGAGAGAGAGAGAGAGAGAGAGAGGAGAGAGAGAGAGAGAGAGGAGAGAGAGAGAGAGAGAGAGAGAGAGAGAGGAGAGAGAAGAGAGAGAGAGAGAGAGAGAGAGAGAGAGAGAGAGAGAGAGAGAGAGAGATAGAGAGAGAGAGAGAGAGAGAGAGAGAGAGAGAGAGAGAGAGAGAGAGAGAGAGAGAGAGAGAGAGAGAGAGAGAGAAAGAGAAAGAGAGAAAGACAGAGACAGCATTCAGAGCTAGTACATCCATCATATAGCATAGTTACACCCTAGACAATGGCTTGTATTCAGTCACCTCCGGAACCAACTTCAACTCTTATCATGCCGTCGGTACCTTCAGCTGGCTACTTTAATGCCTGTGAAGGGCTTTGCATCCAAAGAATGTGTGCTACCCGCCCCTTCAGTGGATTACTCCTGATTACCTCCAGTCTCCCCCAGGCTCTGTGCGACTCTTACGATTTTATCGCTTCCTCACAATAATAGTAAACTTAAGAGGTGCAAAAGTGGGAGCGTCAAGCAATTAACCGGCAACTCAGCGTTGATTATTCATCACTATTTATCAGTGAAAACAATCCCTCAGTTGCCTGTCTTGCTACCTGCAACACTGCTTTATCTCCCCGGCTGTTTTGTTCGTTGTGCTTTCTCGTTCACTTTTGTTGTTGTTCTGATCGTAACAGAGAGGATTGGCTACGTCTTTCGCTCTTCTCTTTTCCCTCCATCTTCTGGTTTAGAAGTGTGAGGTGTACGTTGACTCGAAACCTTTCGTTGCTCTGTAGGTTCCTAAAAGACTTGTTAAGGAGATGGTGGGTGCGTGTGCTGATTATGTTCAGGCATGTGTGTGCATACGTGCACATGAGTGCTTGTGTGTGTGTGTGTGTGTGTGTGTGTGTGTGTGTGTGTCAAAGTTATTCACCTCCGCCAATGAATCAGCTTATAACTGGGCTGTTGCCTCTCAGGTCCCAGTGAGGTTTTAACGTAATTATTTTTGACCTGATACATGGAATATGATTCTCGTATCCCCTCCATCTCAGTTACATTGTTCCACCGTCCACACACACTGAAAAATGCTTCCCCATGCATCTCTTTCTTTAGTTCTCATATTTCTGTGTCCCCTCATCCTAGTCTTACCATTTTCAAACAGGCGATCTAAATTCACTTTGTTGATGTCTCTTAAGTCCCATCAAGGGCTCTTGATTCAATTTTGCGCTTGAATCAAGTTTTATTACCTTCCATTTCCAAGGCGCTTATATTCCTTACGGGTTTTGGTCTTTCCTATTAAAATGTAAATAATATGATGTAATATCGGCAGGTATCTTGAAAGTTGTGACCATGTCTCCTCTACTGGGATGTTGCTCCTGCCTCATTATCCACTGGAAGTAAAATGTGTATAGCGTGTAACTCAATATGATGTTCAACATGCTTATCTTTTGGTATCAACGAGGGTATTGAATAAAGGTTCAGGTGTTTTTTGTGCTATTAAGAAGTGCTCATCTAGGTTTTGACCTTATCTTCTCCACTATTAAGAAGTACTCATGTGGGTTTTAACCTTATGTTCTCCACTATTAAGAAGTGCTCATGTTGGTTTTGACCTTATCTCCTCCACTATTAAGAAGTGCTCATGTGGGTTTTAACCCTATCTCCTCCACTATTAAGAAGTGTTCATGTGGGTTTTGACCTTATCTCCTGTACCATCTATCATCATATCCTTGCCTGGTCTCCTGGCATTTGGTCATTAGTTTTAGTTTCTCATAATGTATATCCTCATGAACTGGCACTTTCTTTTAGTTCGTCGGTCTACCAGTGTTTTGTGTTTTAGTAGATAAGGTTAAATTGCAGCACTTCTCCAGTAGCAGTGTGTAGTCTAATTGTTGTCGTCGCCCTGCCTATAATGCTGTACGTGCTCTACCTATTCCACTCTCCGTCGTCGTACCTATCCGTCTCCCTACCATACATATGTGAAGGTGTTCGTGTAAACAACTTCTCTTACCCCTTCTCTGGGATGATGAAGATATGTTCATAAAAATTTCATTTAGCATGTGCATGCTACAGGCTCTCCTGAGAGACATCAGTTCCCAAGTAACTCCAGCTCAGCTGACACGAAATCCTGGAGGCTTCCATAGCTGACGACCCTTCACTGGAATATTTGACTATATCTTCATTGCTCTAGTGAGATCTTCCAGCTCAGGTTGACCGATTTAAAACCATGTACTAACACTATCCTGCCTAGTGGAAATAACTGGTAAACATACCTAACTTTCCCTACTGTATAACTATCATATAGTTTAGGATGGCAGCAGACTGTCGAGACATTTAATTTTGTTAAAAAAAAAAAAAAACAGAAAATAAATTGGGTGTTTTAAAAAGACGGTGAAATATGAAATATATATTTGGGTCATTCACCCACTCCTCGCTTATTTCCACCCATCTATCTAGCCGTGTCCAAACCCACCGCCCATCTATCCCTCTATCAACGTGATGGAGGTCGCGTGTACACTGAGACAGGATAAAAACTCGCCCCATAAGGTGACCTGATGAAGCACAAATGAACTGCTGACATTACCAGCTCATTATTGATATTAGAGGAGGGAAAAGTCTGGGAGGGTCCTCTCACGCTTCTGGAGGAGAAGGAGGGGCCCCCTCACACTGCTGGAGGAGAGGGAGGAGCCCCTCGCGCTGCTGGAGGAGAGGCAGGAGTCCCTCACGCTGCTAGAGAAGAGGGAGGGCCCCTGACCTCTCATGCTGCTAATGGAGAGGGATTGCCCCCTCACGCTGCTAGAGGAGAGGGAGGGCCCCCCTAATACTGCTGGAGGAGAGGGAGAGGTCCCCTCATGTTGCTGGAAGAGAGGGAGGGGCCCTTCATGCTGCTAATGGAGAGGGATTGCTCCCTCTCGCTGCTAGAGGAGAGGGAGCGGGCCCCCTTACGCTGCTAGAGAAGAGGGAGGGCCCCCTCATACTGCTGGGGGAGAGGGAGTGGCTCCTCATGCTGCTGGAGGAGAGGGAGGGGCCCCCTCATGGTGTTATGATGTTAGAAAAAAGGGAGAGCCCTTCATGATGCTGGAGGAGAAGGAGAGGCCCTTCATGCTGTTGGAGGAGAGGGAGGGGCCCCTCATGCTGCTGGAGGAGAGGGAGGGGTCCCTCACGCTGCTAGATGAAAGTGATGGACACCTCACGCTGTTGAAGGAGAGGAAGGGAGGGCCCCTCACGCTGCTAAAGGAGAGTGAGGGGCCCTCAGGCTATTGGAGGAGAGTGAGGGGCCCCTCAAGCTGCTGAAGGAGATTGAGGGGCCCTTCATGCTACTGAAAGAGAGGGAGGGGCCCTCACGCTTCTGGAGGAGAGTGAGGGGCCGTCACGCTGCTGGAGGAGAATGAGGGGCCCGCACGCTTCTGGAGGAGAGTGAGGGCCCCTCACGCTCAAGGTTCGCTTATATAATGCATCTTAAATCTGGATTAATATTTGTACTGCTATTTGTAATATGTCATTACACATCGTAAATTTTTGAGAATTGCCCGACTGACTTCATAGTGAAAGCCAGAGAATAACTTTTTTTTTTGCGAGTGCGCTCGCCTGGTTGCCTTTGCAGGGGTCGAACCACCGCTCCTACCATCTCTGATCTCGAATCCTCCAGTCTTATTAGCGATGTTGTTTTCGTTAGTAGCTAACACCAGATGTCTCGCTCGGCTAAACACTTCTTCTCTCGTTTACCGATTGTGGTGCATTCTGGGACTGAGTGAAGTTCAGTGCAGACCTTACTTCTGTACCTGCAGTGATTACTCTCTCTCTCTCTCTCTCTCTCTCTCTCTCTCTCTCTCTCTCAAGGAGTCAAGAAGCTTCTGTCTTCCCATGGTCTGCAAGAACTCTGTTCCTCTCTACTCTTGTGATACAGACTCAGCTTTGTGGTAAAGAATGATCTCATTGGTGATCTTAGCAGGTGTTGATTTTGTGAAGTGTTAGGTGCTCAGGTAGCAGGTGTTGAGTGTGTGATGTGTTAGGTGCTCAGGCACCAGCAGGTTATACCTGGAGAGAGTTATACTGCTTTCCTCTGAAGAACTATGTTCACAGAGACTTATTTAAATTTAGTTATTTTTGACATTTTGTGGTTGTGATGTGAAACACTCAATATTTTCGAGGTACAAAGTTTAACTCTCAATCCAGATTGTTCAGACTGGCATCTAGACACTATCGTAGTCGGGATTTTGGAAGTTACTGAACTCAGTTTCAGCAATTTGGGAGTTGTGGAACTTTTATTGAGAAAATGCTGATTGTCCCTAGTTAGGTAGTTTAGTGTCTCTTCCTTGCTTGATGTTGTGTAACTTATGGCTGGTTTGGGCATATTATTGTATAGTGATCTAGTTACTTCATTATCAAGCAAGCTGTGCTTATTCCCTTTGTTGTCAGAGGTTAGTTTCTTTTAGGGGCATGTTGATTTTAGTCCGTCACATTGTACGTTGAGTCTGCCCTACACTATATACATACATTACTTATTCAAGTATTCTAACATGCTAGTATTCAAGTACCTCGTATTTAAGGTTTCATGCCAAAAGGTACAGTTAATTGAAAATTATAGAGACAAAGATAAATTTATAAACACTCAGTGGCCACTTAATTGGGTACGCCCTTCTAGTACTGCGTAGGGCTGGCCTTTGCCCCCATAACAGCCTTGATTTAACATTGTGCTGGAAACATTCCTTAAGATTCTGGTCTATGTTGACATAATAGCATCATGCAATTGCTGTAGATTTGTCGGCTGCACAGGCAGGATAGATCCATAGATTCATGTTATTTGTGCCAAATTCTGACACGTCGCTGCAGAAATCGCGATTTGTCTGATCGGGTGACGTTTTTTCAATCTTCGAATGTCACGTCCCAGTGACTGTTGTGTCTCCTGGTTCACTCGCCTCGCTTCTTATACTGTCTGTCCCTGTCATCCCGTGGGGTCTCCTACCTGTGCTGGTGATGCTGTAGAGTACCTCCTTGCTGTGTTGATTTTGCAGAGTGCCTCCTACATGTGCTGTTGATATTGTAGAGTGCCTTCTACCTGTAATGAAGATGTTGCAATGTGTCTCCTGCCTGATCTGTAGCAGAGTGCCTCCTGCCATATTAGTGATGTTGCAGAGTGCCTCCTGCCGGAAGTGATGTAAGCTGTAGCATTTCTCAAACAGTGGGCCGCGAGAGAGTTGCTTTTAATGATTAGTGGCTCTTCTTACAAATTTGGCAGAGAAACACTAATGTCGAGTGTATTCTATCTTAATGTACGTAAAGATGGAAGGCAGCGTTGAGGCTATCTTCTTTCTCTTCAATATATATGCTTATTTCTTCTTAAATACAGTGGACCCCTGGTGTTCGTCCATTTTTCATAACAGAATGCTGTTTAAGTTACATTACCAACCGAATTTATTCCCTTAAGAAATAATGTATAGTAGACTAATACTTTTAGACCCCCAAAACTACACTTATAAAAGCATTTAAAAAAATACACTTACATAAAAGGGCATGTTTTGAGCAGGACGAACACCGGGGGTCCACTGTATCTTTATTTTCCAAGATATTTTCCGATTATTAACAGTTCAGTTTTTTGCTAAAATTGTGTTATACGCTAGAAAATGCCGGAAAAAATCCAAGTTAAAGACTCTTTCTGGCTTTAGTAGAATGTCATGGCCGTCCACCGGGTCTTCACGAGCTGGGAGGGATCGGCGGGGACAACAAAATTTCCTGTGAAAAATCTACGGAAAAAAGGGGCAAATTCGGAGCTTAACATCAGTATGAATGTTTTCTTTTTAAGCAAACCTAATCCAGGGAGAGGTAAGTGACTCCTGGTCATCATCCCCCCCACCCCACTCCTCCATACAGAGGTCCTTAACAATAATAATAATAATAATAATAATAATAATAATAATAATAATAATAATCTTTATTTCTATAAGTACATGATACAACTTATACAGACTTAGCTGACATAAATGCCATGCATATATAAAGCCCCTGGTTATGCAAAGCACATCGGACAACTTAGGTTAATTTTGTCCCCAGGATGCGACCCCAAACAAGTCAGCTAACACTTAGGTACCCTTTTACTGTTAGGTGAACATGTACCGGGGATCGAACCACGGACACTCAGTTTGTGAGCTAAGTGAACTAAAAAGTGACCTACGGAACGCCGTAGCTCATGACACCGCAGATCGCCTTGATTTGTATCTTTCACATCATCCATTAACGCAACGAAAGAATTTACGGCTAAGTATCAAACGCAGATACATTAGTCCAGATTCTCTGGAAACATCTGTTAGTGGAATGATCTCAAAGTTCCAGTATTCGTAAGACCAGTCATGGTTAGCACCTGTCACCTCCCGTATAGTACAGGTCGTCGTCATGGTGGTGCTGGTACAGGTCGTCGTCATGGTGGTGCTGGTACAGGTCGTCGTCATGGTGGTGCTGGGACAGGTCATCGTCATGGTGGTGCTGGTACAGGTCGTCGTCATGGTGGTGCTGGTACAGGTCGTCGTCATGGTGATGCTGGTACAGGTCGTCGTCATGGTGATGCTGGTACAGGTCGTCGTCATGGTGGTGCTGGTACAGGTCGTCGTCATGGTGGTGCTGGTACAGGTCGTCGTCATGGTGGTGCTGGTACAGGTCGTCGTCATGGTGGTGCTCCTGATGCCGACTAAAGATAAACGTAGTGAACGTGCATTGGATATGGAGCCATAAGTGCGTTATTATATTAACTGAATCAGAATAAGTTACACTTACTTCCTGGAGTAAAACCGGAAAAATCTTTTCACAGAATTGTGCTCCATGCTAGTTGAAGCCACTGGACCCCAGAGCTGCCACCTAACTGCAGCAGCTCAGTGTTGTAAACCCAAGACGGAAACATCTGCAGCATCTCAATTACTCTCAAAATTACCTTCAGCTTCTGAGGACCTCCACGAGATTTATAACCTCTAATTTGAAGTTCATAAACATTTCATTTTAATGCATAACTGTATTTTGCTTAATAAAGCACAGGTTAAAATATAATTGGAGTGTTAGAAGAGCATAATATTCATGTACCGTCAAAGAGAATACGCAAGTTTTCCTCGAGTGCTTTTTATATTATTTTTTTAATCTGAGCCTCCACTAATTGAGTTCAGGTGGCCTACATATATATATATATATATATATATATATATATATATATATATATATATATATATATATATATATATATATATATATATATATATATATATATATATATATATATATCCGAGGCAAGGTGGCCCAAAAAGAAAAACAAAAGTTTCTCTTTTTAACTTTAGTAATGTATACAGGAGAAGGGGACACTAGCCCCTTGCTCCCGGCATGTTAGTCGCCTCTTACGATACGCATGGCTTACGGAGGACCAATTCTGTTCCACTTCCCCACTCCACAGCAGGATATGAACCTGCACACTCTGCTACATTGTACGCAATCTTTAGGCCACTTAGCCAGATCGCAGATAAGTATGGGCGCTTAGCCAAAGCTAGACGGTCACTTCCATGCACCAGGTTAGTGATAAGTTATTTGATCGAATCCTGACACATTTAGTCAACTTCGAAAGAGATTTTGAAATGCTTAACAATTCGCAAACGGGCGAAATTACTTACAAAATTATTAACATCCACAGCAGGATTCGATCCTGCGCAGTTTGCGTTCGGCAGAACAAAGTCTCATTGTATGGGAGAACTAATACATTCTTAACCTGAGGAGTTATCTTAAGTTCAGTTTTATAATAAGTCTTCCTAGCTGCTAACATAGCCGTTTCTACAACCTCCTTAGGATACCGTAGTTTCGCTGTATTATCAAAGATATTCGTAATTTCCTCATCAAGAAACTCTGGGCTGCACAGTTGAAAAACTCTCGAAAACATAGCGAGAAATCACACCTTTTCACTCTTGTTTCATGGTTGTAGGAACAAACATTAGTGGTCTTCTTATATACTATGAATTTGAATTTCTATCCAACCGGTAGATCAAAACACTTAGGAAGGGGAGTTTGCAGTCCAATTTTTTTTCCATTTTGAATTTAGTACACGAGACGAGTGAGTTAAGTCTTGGTAAAAATGTATCCAAATCCATAGAGGTCGGCCACAAGCACAGGAGGTCATCTACACATGCACACTCTGAATCTTTCAAGAATCGTAAGGAATCGTTCAAGACTCTGTACACCGTGTATGTCAGACCCATACTGGAGTATGCAGCACCAGTTTGGAACCCACACCTCGTCAAGCACGTCAAGAAATTAGAGAAAGTGCAAAGGTTTGCGACAAGGTTAGTTCCAGAGCTAAGGGAAATGTCCTACATAGAAAGGTTAAGGGAAATCGGCCTGACGACACTGGAGAACAGGAGGGTTAGGGGAGACATGATAACGACATACACAATACTGCGTGGAATAGACAAGGGTCACAATTGCAAGTTGAAGACTCAGATGAGTCAAAGGGATGTTAGGAAGTATTTCTTCAGTCATAGAGTAGTCAGGAAGTGGAATAGTCTAGAAAGTGATGTAGTGGAGGCAGGAACCATACAAAGCTTTAAGACGAAGTATGATAAAGCTCATGGAGCAGGGAGAGAGAGGACCCAGTAGTGATCAGTGAAGAGGCGGGGCCAGGAGCCGAGTCTCGACCCCTGCAACCACAATTAGGTGAGTACAATTAGGTGAGTACATATCTTAGCCACAAGACAGTAGAACCTTTCTGGATGGTTGCTAACAACCTACAACTGATTGCAAAGAATTAGGTTATGGAAAACCCTTTTTTATATTTTTATTTATTTGTGTATAGTCTCTGTGC
Organism: Cherax destructor; assembly: GCA_009830355.1. NCBI lineage: Eukaryota > Metazoa > Arthropoda > Malacostraca > Decapoda > Parastacidae > Cherax > Cherax destructor. The sequence continues at coordinate 458,582 of WNWK01000466.1, forward strand.
TGACTGGTGAGGGCCTAATGAATTAAGGGTGGGCAAAATGTCCCTCTGCAGTAAAATGACGGCACATATATATTTTCTTCAACACTGCAGTATGAAAATGTTCAGATCAGTCCCTGATGGCTGTCTTTAGGGCCTTAATGTATTCCGTAACCAGAATTTGGAAAGTATTTTCTTTCATAATGCCTCTAAAGCGCATTCTCGCATGTTGTGAAGTCTGAGCTACGAGGCGGTGGTCGTGTCGTGTCAGAGTTTCATCCAATCCATCCTGCAATGCGTTAGTAAGATACTTCTCAGCTGCGAGAGCATGTTGAACGTCGTTCAACAGAGATTTTGAGTCGCATTTTAAAGTACTCGTATTTTTATTTACTATATTTTTACGTGTAAGATTTTCGTCTTGTTGCTTCTAAAGGTATTTTTTATTTCTTTAACAATGAGGCTAAGGCGCTATCTGATTTTTTTTCTGTTCTATATCCTTCCATCCTAGAATGGCTCTTCATCTGAACGTATCCATATAGACGCACTTAGTACATTCATATAGACGCTATCATCACACACTTAGTACAATTATATAGACGCCATCATCTGTCCATATAGACACACTTAGTACATCCATATAGACGCTATTATTTGTCCATATACTGTAAATGCTCGCAAGAGGTCTATACAGTCGCACATTAACCAAACCAAGGTACTGGTAGGGGTTAGAACCCATGGCGAGTGAGTCGTAAAACTCCAGGCCAGTGCGTAAGCCACTGGACCAGCTGGTTACAATAAGATTCATCCGACCAGGTATATGTATACACCGTAGGGAGGTTAGCATGGGCCTCCACTGGGATCACCAATCCAAGTTTTTACAGATGAATCTCCCTCCAGCGTGGCCATGACAAACTCTAGCTCAATAACACGACTCACTATTTACTTAGCTCTTTAATCTGAATATATTAATGATAATAGTAACTAGATGGGGTTGGGTCGGAGAAGGTATCCCCGTGTTCTATTAGCCCAGCCCCATCTACTTCCATTCATGTTAAAGGAATAGCGCATGCCAGTTCTAAAATAGCTCATGATAGTTCTAAAATAACGCATGACAGTTCTAAAATAGCGCATGACAGTTCTAAAATAACGCATGACATTTCTAAAATGTCATGCGTGTCAGAGCGTGTATTGTTCCTTTGTATAAAGGCAAAGGGGACAAAAGAGAGTGCAAAAATTATAGGGGAATAAGTCTGTTGAGTGTACCTGGTAAAGTGTATGGTAGAGTTATTATTGAAAGAATTAAGAGTAAAACAGAAAGCAGGATAGCAGATGAACAAGGGGGCTTTAGGAAAGGTAGGGGGTGTGTAGACCAAGTGTTTACAGTGAAACATATAGGTGAACAGTATTTGGATAAGGGTAAAGATGTTTTTGTGGCATTTATGGATTTGGAAAAGGCGTATGATAGGGTAGATAGGGGGGCAATGTGGCAGATGTTGCAGGTGTATGGAATAGGAGGAAGGTTACTGAAAGCATTGAAGAGTTTTTATGAGGATAGTGAGGCTCAGGTTAGAGTGTGTAGGAGGGAAGGGGACTATTTCCCAGTAAAAGTGGGCCTTAGACAAGGATGTGTGATGTCACCGTGGTTGTTCAATATATTTATAGATGGGGTTGTAAGAGAAGTGAATGCAAGGGTCTTGGCAAAAGGTGTTGGTCTAAAAGATAAAGAAGCAAATACAAAGTGGGAGTTGTCACAGTTGCTTTTTGCTGATGACACTGTGCTTTTGGGAGATTCTGAAGAGAAGCTGCAGAGGTTGGTGGATGAATTTGGTAGGGTGTGTAAAAGAAGAAAATTGAAAGTGAATATAGGAAAGAGTAAGGTGATGAGGATAACAAAAAGAATAGGTGACGAAAGATTGGATATCAGATTGGAGGGAGAGAGTATGGAGGAGGTGAATGTATTCAGATATTTGGGAGTGGACATGTCGGCGGATGGGTCTATGAAGGATGAGGTGAATCATAGAATTGATGAGGGGAAAAGGGTGAGTGGAGCACTTCGGAGTCTGTGGAGACAAAGAACCTTGTCCATGGAAGTAAAGAGGGAATGTATGAGAGTATAGTTATACCAACGCTCTTATATGGGTGTGAAGCATGGGTGATGAATGTTGCAACGAGGAGAAGGCTGGAGGCAGTGGAGATGTCATGTCTGAGGTCAATGTGTGGTGTGAATATAATGCAGAGAATTCGGAGTTTGGAAATTAGGAGGAGGTGCGGGATTACCAAAACGATTGTCCAGAGAGCTGAGGAGGGTTGTTGAGGTGGTTTGGACATGTAGAGAGAATGGAACGAGACAGAGTGACTTCGAGAGTGTATAAATCTGTAGTGGAGGGAAGGCGGGGTAGGGGTCGGCCTAGGAAAGGTTGGAGGGAGGGGTAAAGGAAGTTTTGTGTGCGAGGGCTTGGACTTCCAGCAAGCATGTGTGAGCGTATTTGATAGGAGTGAATGGAGGCATATGGTTTTTAATACTTGACGTGCTGTTGGAGTGTGAGCAAAGTAACATTTATGAAGGGATTCAGGGAAACCGGCAGGCCGGACTTGAGTTCTGGAGATGGGAAGTACAGTGCCGGCACTCTGAAGGAGGGGTGTTAATGTTGCAGTTTTATAACTGTAGTGTAAAGCACCCTTCTGGCAAGACAGTGATGGAGTGAATGATGATGAAAGTTTTTCTTTTTCGGGCCACCCTGCCTTGGTGGGAATCGGCCGATGTGTTAATAAAAAAAAAAATTCTAAAATAGCGCATGATAGTTCTAAAATAACGCATGACAGTTCTAAAAGAGTCCATGACAGTTCTAAAACAGCGCATAACAGTTCTAAACTAGCGCATGGCAATTACCTATAAGTGTGCATAAGTATGGGTGTACATGTACATAAGTATGTATACATAAAACTATGTGTATGTATTAGTGCTTGTTTATGTATACGTGTACTTATGTATCCGTAGTGCTTATGTATTTGTGTTAATGTATGAACTGGTAAGTTGATCTGGGCGAGACTGGGAGAGTGTTTCTCCCAGGGTAAACTCAGTTAATATCGCTGGTCAGTGACTGAAATCAGATTTTTTTTTTCACGAGGGTTTGAGTTGTCTGAGTTTCAGCCAGACTCAGACTAAAACCTCAGAAATAACAAAAAGTCACAATATCGTGACTGGAACAAAACAAAAATAACCCGCACACAGGAGAGAGAGAGAGAGAGAGAGAGGAGCTTACGAAGACGTTTCGGTCCGACTTAGACCATTTACATGAACCAAGTCAGACCGAAACTTCGTCGTTAGCTCCCCCTCTCTCTCTCTCTTCTCTCTCTCTCTCTCTCTCTCTCTCTCTCTCTCTCTCTCTCTCTCTCTCTCTCTCTCTCTCTCTCTCCTATGCGCGGATTATGTACTAAAACTCAGACTCGGCCTTTTTTGGAACAAATGGCCGGAAGAGTAGCTGAGTATTTGTTCTCCCCCTCCACAAAAAGTATTTTATTTATAAATTTGTCGTTGGCGTGTGTAATCTTCCCTTTAAACACCAAACGATAGTATAGAACCAAAAAAAAATCATGTTAACTTGATTTCATACTTTATGAAGACTGAGAGGCGCACCCCAAAGCACTTAGGCGAGGTGTCGTACCGTGTTTCTCCTCGTGTACCGCCTACCTGTTCTCCCTCTTCCACCTTCTCTAACGACCTCAGCTAACTGGTCCAGTCAGCAGGTGGGCGCGCCCTCTTGCTCTCATTTTGACAGCTTCGTCTCTCTTGGGGTCCACAAACAATGGCATTGCCCTCCAGAACAGACGGAAACTCTGCGTCCCCATCATTTGAACCTCGAGCATATGTATTTTATTACTATTGAGCTTTCTTCAAGGAGAGTATCTTGATGCTGGTAAAAGGCATCTGATGTCACAAAAAAAATATTACGTACCTGGGATCACTTGATGTGCACCTCATGTAGGGGCCTGGAGCTAGATCCCTCGAATTGCTTTTATTTCCAATGTGAATGAACTTTTTGAGGTGTGCCAACCTATGAATGTGGGTTTGGATTACTTCTCCTTACGAATGCGCGTTTGAGGCGCAACCTTACAAGAACAGTTTAACGGATCCTCTTGGGTTCCAGATATGTAGATCCATTGTTTTTATTGACGAGAGATGGTTAAGTTTGGCATTAACACTTGCCTTCGTTGATGGCTGGGGTTCAAGTTTTCCGTCCTGGTATGTACCTGGAAAGTTTCGATTAGATCTAACCTTTCATGATTTTTTTTAACCTGTTAATCTTCTTTTTATTTTGCCTTGAGCCCATCCCGGAATTCATGATAACTCAATCTATTTATGTTGTGTTTTCATGATACGGTGTTCCGGGTACGCAGTCCTGTGTCTGAATACTACAGTCGAAGTGTAGGAGGCAGCAAGGAGACGACGAACCCAAATGTTTTCTACTTTTCATTGTCAGTTTGTGGATTTATTATTATTATTATTATTATTATTATTATTATTATTATTATTATTATTATTATTATTATTATTATTATTATTATTATTATTATTATTATTATTATTATTATTATATGAGGAAACACTAAACCCATTGGGGGGACGGGTCACACACAAAAGGGCAGAATTATCCACAATGAATAGGAAAGTAATTTCACCGTATTTTGCGGCATATAAGGCGCACGATAATATGAGACATCAGACGATGTTTTCAGGGAGTTGTAACGTAACGTTAGTAAACATCTGCTAAAGCGTAACCTAAAGCCTACCCTTGACCCTGACCTTGACCCTGACCTTGAGCATATAAGGCGCAGGCTGATTTTCCAAGACTTTTTATGCCGGAAAATACAGTAATGAAAACCTTGCGTTCGGGGATAATCCTTTTAACTGTAATGTTGAGATCGTATTGGTCACTTTCCTTTTAACATTGCGATAAAGGTTCGGCCATTAATATGATAGTTTGAGGTTGGATTTAGGATAAATCCAACCTCAAACTAGGGGAGGCAATCAGGTTTGACCCAAGGAAAGGTCAGGTTAAATTCCTTGGATCGGGAGCCCCTCACCGGGGTATATCGGAAGTTAAAAAGCGAACATGATTGATTAAAAAAAACTCTAGATGTATTTCGTTTGCTGCGAGATCCCGGAAAGGTATCCCCGTGTTCCACAAGCCCAACCGCCTCTACTTCAATACACCCAAAAGTAACAGTGCTTGCAGAGTATCTATGAATGCACGTATGTATACATGTACGTATAATATTAAACATCAGCGACAAGGTGATAAGAAAGACATGTGCAACAGTTAAGCATCTTAATTCCGAAGCGCCTCGCCTATAAATTAGACTTCTTCAGTCGAATACAAAGAAAGCAGTACCTATGTCAAGACAATGTAATCAGTCTATCACCCTTGAAGATGTAGGTGGTCAGTCCCTCAGCCTGGAGAAGAGTTCTCCATAGTCTGAAACAGTGTGAATCTGAAGCAACAGTATGAGACTTATATACCGTCAAGGTCAGGCGGAGAAAATTTTGATGACAGAAGAGGTGGGACCCACTAGAAGAAGCTTGATTATTAATATAATAATAATAATAATAATATCTTTATTTACTACAGGTACAAGTACAAGGTATACAGGCCATAGCTGACATCAATGACATACTACTATATAGAAAGCCCCTTGTTATGCAGAGCATTTCGGGCAAATTAAGTCTTTGTCCCAGGATGCGACCCAAACCAGTCGACTAATACCCAGGTACCCATTTTACTGATGGGTGAACATAGACAACCGGTGTAAAGAAACACGTCCAATGTTTCTACCCTCGCTGGAAATCGAACGCAGAACCTCGCAGAGAGCTTTAGCCACCAAGCCACGGAGCATTATTATTATTATTATTATTATTATTATTATTATTATTATTATTATTATTATTATTGGAAGTGGTAAATTTGCGATGCAACTCACGGTAAATGAGAGGTAATCAGGTTTGATCCGAGGAGAGGGAAGGTAATTCCAGTTCCTTTGATCAATATAGTGGAGTCCAACGAATAAATGACAGACACACGAGATAACATTTCTCTTCTAGAAAAGCTTGATCGAGTTATAACTTGGCAAAGCTCTTCTTGAAGTGGCATGAAGCTTATATCGTTTCGTGTGTCTTTAACAACTCCTTGGATCAGGAGCCCTTCACTGAGGGTAGTATATGTTATGACGGTAACATAAGTCTTGGCATTGTTCCAGCAAGCCTCTAACTTCATATTAACATAATTAATTATCATTAATATAGCGTCTCTATCACCACGCCATAAAAAAATTTCCTCCACTTTCGATACATTGTATTTTATTAATACAATGGTCAGAATTTTACGGTGTCATTGTTGTGATAATAATGGTAGTCATGGCAGTGATTGTGTTTATGATCGTGAACATAGGAATTATATGAAGAGTGATGACGATGTTAATGTTATCGATGAAGACACTGTTGTTGTAATGACTGTTGTTGGCCACTGTGCGCTCGAGGACATAGACTGTTGCTCCTGCTACTCCAGCCGCTGCTTCCTGCTGGTCACTATGTATCTGGGAATAAGAATTTCACTGTATTGCAAGAGCAACAAAGTGGGTGAGTATTGCGACCGTAACCAACGGGCATACATTTGTTTGTTCGTGAAGCTTTACTTGTTAATAGCTGATAAGGCTCCGTTAATTGAGAGTTTCAAGTGCTGGCTGGAGAAGCAAACCGAACAATGCCAGCTGAGAAGCCTGGCTGACCCCTTCAAAAAACTCAGTTGTCCTCCAGGGAGTCCGCGGCCACAGGTTGAGAACCACATGACTGGGACGCACAATATTCCAAAAATTTCTCAGTGAGACGTCTCAGCTGTGTCTTATGGCACTTTTGTAAAGGGATTCTGGCACCATACGTGTCTTCGGATTATTATATTTCAGATCCTGCTCTCATTCATATTATTAATGATATACAATTCCGACAGTTTGATAAATAAGACAGGTGAGCAACATTTGATTATCTTTACCCAGGAAACTTTTCGTCTGTACAACAGACGAAAAGTCTGTCTCCAATGGTGCGTTAGCCTGTATTGAGTGAAGGTGGTGTAGACGAAAGTTTTCACCAGTAATGATATCGAAGCGTTCAAGAATAAACACACGTACAACAACTTGCAAATGTCTAATAGTTCAACTTGTCGGTATAATACACTATTGATATTATGATATCCAAGTGTTGAACATGCATCTTATTCATCTATTCTCATCTGTGAAATGAGAAGCTCACCATCGTGTAAAACAAATGATTACAAGCCGTGTTAACGATACCTGTGTTGTGTCGGGATCTCTACGCGAAAAAATGAGCTAAGACCAGAGATGATGGTGATTCCACCAGAGATTATTATTTTCTCTGTCCAGAGTGGTATGAGCTGTGGACCTGTATATTTTGTTGCCACTGGTTCCACCTTCAGTATTCGCTTTGCTATTACGTAGATGCTTATTACATTGCTCCACATAAACGTTTTACAAAAATATTAGAATGACGCAAATATTTGAATCGTAATTAGGTTACAAGTGGTTGTAATGTAACAAAATCACAACAAAGAATTTAAATGCTCAGCGCTATTGGGGTTCTTGTACTTTACATTTCATACCATATCAACACTTAAATTTTGTAACTAATACTTTAGGAAATGAACATAAAACAAACGAAGCTTATAATACATTGTACAAGGCTTTAGATGTGACTCGTTTAAGTAATAATATTGATAATGGAAGGCATTACATTCCTACATTCTTTCTACATTTTTCGCCTTATGTACCGAAGTGGTAGATAGAGAAAGTGATATTTTTTTAATGCAAGATGTGATATACTTTAGTATAGGAATTCTGAGTTAATGCATGATTTAGAACACTGTGGTCTAAGGATGCCAGACTTAATGCAAAATTTGTCATACTATGGTCTAAGGACGTCGGATTTAATGCAAGATTTAGTATAATATAGTTTAGAAAAGCTAATCTTAAATTTTACATCTGACATCTGAATATCGTTTGAGTTTATTACTGGAGTCACACGTATTATTATCTTCAGAATTACTTAAAATGCTAAGCACAACACAAACTTTGTCAAATATTATCATGACTGATATGAACACATTGTTCTCTCACCTATATCAATTGTAAATGTATGCAAATATTTGTATCCACACTGAAGTATACAGAGGTCGGTACAGAGTCGTGAGGTTCATTGAGAATGAAGTTCTTTGTATCCCGGGGAATTGAGTCATACTGGAGGGTGTCCCGGGTGTGAACGCCCCCGCAGCCTGGTCCATGACCAGGCCTCCTTTACAATTTTTATGAAGGTTTTACCGCGTCGGAGTGTAATTATATATATATATATATATAATCAGTGTAAATTGTCAAACACAGGTTCACGGAGGATTACCTTTAGAATACCAAGACTCGGATAATGTTATCCGAATTTTTTAAGAATTAATCAAGTGTCGCTTGCCGTGTACAGTAATTTACTTTAAAATTAACGCTGAATTTAAATAAATTTTACATTTATGTAAATTGAGTATTTTAGTTTAATTATTTATTTATGCAAATGTTAGCTGTTAAGCCAGGAGGTGCCAGTTTAAGTTGCAGCCGGCCTATATAATGATGAAAATGACTCTGTCTTTCCCTGCAAGTAATGGACACAGCTTCCATGATTCCCAAACACACCACGGAACGGGTGGGGTTTGTAACCGTGGAGACCCGTAAAACTCCAGGCCAGTGCGTAAGACACTCGGCCAGGCTTCCTCATACGAGTGCTTATCAAGCAGCCTTTTGTTCTAATTTGTGTTAGTAATTATTGGTGCTGTGGCGTTATAAAGCAGAGAGATATGATAGTGGGAAAGAGATTTAGGGGTTATGAGTATCACGGAGGACTAGTAAGGAAAGGTGGGGGAAACGGGGTGGCCGCCAGACTGACTAGATACAGAGCCGCCATTATCCACCTCAATTACCGCCTGCTGCAGCCTCCATGCTGATGCTGCCATGGAGCTGCAGCTTCCATGCTGATGCTGCCATGCTCTGAACCCTCCATGCTGATGATGCCACGCTCTGAACCCTCTATGTTGATGCTGCCATGCTCTGAACCCTTTAAGTTGATGCTGCCATGCTCTGAACCCTCTAAGTTGATGCTGCCATGCTCTGAACCCTCTAAGTTGATGCTGCCATGCTCTGAACCCTCTAAGTTGATGCTGCCATGGCTCTGAACTCTCCAAGCTGATGCTTCCATAAACCAAAAGCTCTCGTGAATATTACAAGGCTCAGTACGAGTTGTAACTGTTTCAGATATTGCATATATTTTATTTATGAAAATATGTAGAAAAAGCAGTATTTCCATATTTGTTTATGGCAGCCTAAACTTGTAACAAGTTTAGGCTGCCATAAACACACCGGCCGTCTCCCACGGAGGTAGGACGAACCAGAAACGAGGAAACACATTCACCGGCATTCACTCAATCGCTGTCTTGCCAGAAGTGTACTGAAATCACAGCTCAGACGACCTTCCGAACAACATCCTCCTCACCCATCCTTTAGAGTGCATTGTAGGTGTTGTACTTCTCACTTCTAGGACTCAAGTCCGGCTAACCGAATTGCCTGAATACCTTCCAAAATGTTACCTTGCTCACACGCCAACAGCACGTCAAGTCTTAAACACGACTAGTCTCCACTCACATCGATTCAGTGTTGGATTTTCAAAACCTCCTTCATGCCCTCCTTTCATCCCTTCCTGGGACGATCCCGACCCCAACACCCCCATATTTACATACCCTCTTAGTCATCCTCACTAAATACTCAGATACTCTTCTCTCCTGAAATATATTTTTGTTAGCCCTACATCGTCTTGTAATCTCGTAAGTGCTGTTGCAAGTATATTTTTGGGGGTCTGAAATAGACTAACCTACGTGACATTATTTCTTAAGGAAGTAAATTCGTTCGGTAATGGCACTTGAGCAGCATTCTGGAACGAATTTTCGGCGAAAACCGAGGGACCACTGTACTCCGGTACCCCTTTTTGTTTTAATTCCTAAAGTTCTTTGTCTCCATAGAAGCCTCAACGCACCTCACATTTCCCCCACCCCCTTCTGTTCTATGGTTCACCTCGTCTTCTACAGACCACAGCCTGCAAATCCACTCCCAATTATCTGAATATACTTACTTCCTCCATCCTCTCCACCTCCATCCTGATATCCAAGCTTTCATTACCTTCTACTTTTGACTTCCTTTTTTTTATACGTAAAGCATATTGCGACAAATTCAAAATTTAGTATTATTTTTCTTAATATAATATAAATAAATAAAGCATCATATCACCAAGTAGAGGTGTACACTGGTGTCAGGTGTACACATGTGAGAGGTGTACACTGGTGTGAGGTTTACAGAGGTGAGAGGTGTACACAGGTGAAAGATATACACAGGTGAAAGATGTACTCAGGTGAAACATGTACACAGGAGATCTGTGTATGCAGGCAGGTGAGAGATGTACGCAAGTGAGAGTTGTACACAAGTGAAAAATGTAGAGAGGCGAGAGGTGTACAGAGGTGAGAGGTGTACAGAGGTGAGAGGTGTACACAGGTGAGAGGTGTACAGAGGCGAGAGGCGTACACAGGTGAGAGGTGTACAGAGGTGAGAGGTGTACAGAGGTGAGAGGTGTACAGAGGTGAGAGGTGTAAATACATAGGAGACAGAGGTAAACAGAGGAGGAGCCGTAAACCCCCAGACAAGAAGCATTGACACACAGGTGAGCGGTGTAAACACGAAGATGAGAGATGTAAACAGTGAAGCGAGAGACATAAACACAAGGGCGAGAGGCCTTAGTACTCAGCTGATGAGCGTAAACACTGAGGTGACGGGCGTAAATGTGTGTGTGTACTCACCTAGTTGTACTCACCTAGTTGTACTCACCTAGTTGTGGTTGCAGGTTGCAGGGGTCAATTCACAGCTCCTGGCCCGCCTCTTCACTGGTCGCTATTAGGTCACTCTTCCTGCTACATGAGCTTTATCATACCTCTTCTTAAAGCTATGTATGGATCCTGCCTCCACCACCTCACTTTCTAAATTATTCCACTTCCTGACAGCTCTGTGACTGAAGAAATACTTCCTAACATCTTTGTAACTCACCTGAGTCTTCAACTTCCAATTATGGCCCCTTGTCGCTGTGTCCCATCTCTGGAACATCTTATCTCTGTCCACCTTGTCGAATCCTCAGAGTATTTTATATGTTGTTATCATGTCTTCCCAGTTCCTCCTGTCCTCCAGTGTCGTCAGGTCAATTTCCCTTAACCTCTCCTCTTAGGACATGCCCCTTAGCTCAGGGACTAGTCTCGTTGCAAACCTTTGCACTTTCTCTAATTTCTTGACGTGCTTGACCAGGTGTGGGTTCCAAACTGGTGCTGCGTACTCCAATATAGGCCTGACGTACACGGTGCACTGAGTCCTGAACGACGCCTTACTGAGATGTTTTAAAGCTATTCTTAGGTTTGCTAGTCCCCCATATGCTGCAGCAGTTATTTCGTTGATGTGCGCCTCGGGAGATATGTTCGGTATTATACTCACCCCAAGATCCTTTTCCTTGAGTGAGTTTTGTAGTCCTTGGCTTCCTAGGCTGTATTCTGTCTGCGGTCTTCTTTGCCCTTCCCCGATTGTTCATGACTTTCCACTTGGCGGGGTTGAACTCCAGGAGCCAGCTGCTAGACCAGGCCTGTAGCCTGTCCAGATCTCTTTGTACCTGCCTGGTCCTCCTCCGATTGAATTCTCCTCATTAACTTCATATCGTCTGCAAACAGAGACACTTCTGAGTCTATTCCTTCCGTCATGCCATTCACATATACCAGAAACAGCACCGGTCCTAGAACTGACCCCTGTGGAACCCCGCTCGTCAAAGGCGACCACTCCGACACCTCATCATGTACCATGACTCGCTGTTGCCTTCCTGTCAGGTATTCTCTGATCTATTGCAGTGTCTTCCCTGTTATACCTGCCTGGTCCTCTCGCTTTTGCAATAATCTCTTGTGTGGAACTGTCAAAAGCCTTTTTACAGTCCAAGAAAATGCAATCTACCCACTCCTCTCCGTCATGTCTTACTGCTGTCACCTTGTCATCGAACTCCAGGAGGTTTGTGACACAGGGCCTCAATCCTTACATGTGCATATTCATTTCTGGCTCTTCGACTATACTCCTTGTTCTCCTGGGTCCAATGCCTCCTATACAGCTTCCATTCTATATTGTATTTGGTTTTGGCCTCTCTACACCTCTGTGTGTGTACTCACCTAATTGTGGTTGCAGGGGTCGAGACTCAGCTCCTGGCTGTGTGTGTGTGTGTGTGTGTGTACTCACCTAGTTGTGGTTGCAGGGCTTGAGTCACAGCTCCTGGCCCCGTCTCTTCACTGGTCGCTATTAGGTCACTCTTTCTGCTCCATGAACTTTATCACACCTCTTCCTAAAGATATGTATGGATCCTGCCTCCACTACATCACTTCCCAGACAATTCCACTTCATAACAACTCTGTTACTAAAGAAATACTTCCTAACAACCCTGTGATTCATCTGAATCTTCAACTTTTAACTGTGACCCCTTGTTGCTGTGTCCCATCTCTGGAACATCCTGTCTCTGTCCACCTTATCGATTCCTCTCAGTACTTTATATGTCGTTATCATATTCCCCCTATCTCTCCTGTCCTCCAGTGTCGTCAGGTCGATTTCCCTTAACCTCTGCTCGTAGGACATACCCCTTAGCTCCGAGATTAGTCTTGTTGCAAACTTTTGCACTTTCTCTAATTTCCTTACGTGCTTGGCTAGGTGTGGGTTCCAAACTGGTGCTGCATACGCCAGTATGGGCCTGACGTACACAATGTACAGGGTCCTGAACGATTCCTTACTGAGATGTCGGAATGCTGTTCTTAGGTTTGCTAGGCGCCCATATGCTGCAGCAGTTATTTGGTTGTTGTGCGCCTCAGGAGATGTGCCTGGTGTTATACTCACCCAAAGATCCTTTACCTTGAGTGAGGCTTGTAGTTTCTGGCCCCCTAGACTGTACTCCGTCTGCAGTCCTTTGCCCTTCCCCGATCTTCATGACTTTGCACTTGGTGGGGTTGAACTCCAGGAGCCAGTTTCTGGACCAGGCCTGCAGCCTGTCCAGATCCCTTTGTAGTTCTGCCTGGTCCTCGTCTGATTGAATTCTTTTTTTTTATTTTTTTTATTAACACATCGGCCGATTCCCACCAAGGCAGGGTGGCAGAGGGGTGCTTTACACTACAGTTATAAAACTGCAACATTAACACCCTCCTTCAGAGTGCAGACACTGTACTTCACATCTCCAGGACTCAAGTCCGGCTTGCCGGTTTCCCTGAATCCCTTCATAAATGTTACCTTGCTCACACTCCAACAGCACGTCAAGTATTAAAAACCATTTGTCTCCATTCACTCCTATTAAATACGCTCACGCATGCTTGCTGGAAATTCAAGCCCCTCGCACACAAAACCTCCTTTACCCCCTCCCTTCAACCTTCCCTAGGCCGACCCCTACCCCGCCTTCCCTCCACTACAGATTTATAGACTCTCGAAGTCATTATTTTTCGTTCTTTCCTCTCTACATGTCCGAACCACCTCAACAACCCCTCCTCAGCCCTCTGGATAACAGTTTTGGTAATCCCGCACCTCCTCCTAATTTCCAAACTCCGAATTCTCTGCATTATATTCACACCACACATTGACCTCAGACATGACATATCCACTGCCTCCAGCCTTCTCCTCGTTTCAACATTCATCACCCATGCTTCACACCCATATAATAGTGTTGGTATAACTATACTCTCATACACTCCCCTCTTTACTTCCATGAACAAAGTTCTTTGTCTACACAGACTCCGAAGTGCACCACACACCCTTTTCCCCTCATCAATTCTATGATTCACCTCATCCTTCATAGACCCATCTGCTGACATGTCCACCCCTAAATATCTGAATACATTCACCTCCTCCATACTCTCTCCCTCCAATCTAATATCCAATCTTTCGTCACCTAATATTTTTGTTATCCTCATCACCTTACTCTTTTCTTCTTTTACATACCCTACCAAATTCATCCACCAACCTCTGCAACTTCTCTTCAGAATCTCCCAAAAGCACAGTGTCATCAGCAAAAAGCAACTGTGATAACTCCCACTTTGTGTTTGATTCTTTATCTTTTAACCCCACACCTCTTGCCAAGACCCTCGCATTCACTTCTCTTACAACCCCATCTATAAATATATTGAACAACCATGGTGACATCACACATCCTTGTCTAAGGCCTACTTTCACTGGGAAATAGTCCCCCTCCCTCCTACACACTCTAACCTGAGCCTCACTATCTTCATAAAAGCTCTTCACTGCTTTCAGTAACCTATCTCCTATTCCATACACCTGCAACATCTGCCACATTGCCCCCCTATCCACCCTATTATACGCCTTTTCCAAATCCATAAATGCCACAAAAACCTCTCTACCCTTATCTAAATACTGTTCACCTATATGTTTCACTGTAAACACTTGGTCTACACACCCCCTACCTTTCCTAAAGCCCCTTGTTTATCTGCTATCCTGCTCTCCGTCTTACTCTTAATTCTTCCAATAATAACTCTACCATACACTTTACCAGGTATACTCAACAGACTTATTCCCCTATAATTTTTGCACTCTCTTTTGTCCCCTTTGCCTTTATACAAAGGAACTATACACGTTCTCTGCCAATCCCTAGGTACCTTACCCTCTTCCATACATTTATTAAATAATAGCACCAACTACTCCAAAACTATATCCCCGCCTGCTTTTAACATTTCTATCTTTATCCCATCAATCCCAGCTGCCTTACCCCCCTTTCATTCTACAAACTGCCTCACGAACTTCCCCCACGCTCACAACTGGCTCTTCCACACTCCTACAAGATGTTATTCCTCCTTGCCCTATACACGAAATCACAGCTTCCCTGTCTTCATCAACATTTAACAACTCCTCAAAATATTCTCTCCATCTTCCCGATACCTCTAACTCTCCAACAATTCATAATCTACAAACAGGGACACTTCTGAGTCTATTTCTTCCGCCATGTCTTTCATATATACCAGAAACAGCACCGGTCCTAGAACTGACCCCTGTGGAACCCCGCTCATCACAGGCGCCCACTCTGACAACTCGTCACGTATCATGACTCGCTGTTGTCTTACTGACAGGTATTCCCTGATCCATTGCAGTGCCTTCCCTTTTATCCCTGTCTGGTTCTCCAGCTTTTGCACTAATCTGTTGTGTGGAACTGTGTCAAACGCCTCCTTACAGTCCAAGAAAACGCAATCTACCCACCACTCTCTCTCTTGTCTTACTGCTGTCACCCTGTCATAGAATTCCAGTAGGTTTGTGACACAGGATTTCCTGTCCCTGAAACCGTGCTGGTTGTCATTGATAATTTCATTCCTTTCTAGGTGTTCCCCCACTCTTCTCCTGATAATCTTCTCCATGACTTTGCATACTATACATGTCAGTGACACTGATCTGTAGTTTAATGATTTGTGTCTGTCTCCTTTTTTAAAAATTATGACTACATTTGCTGTCTTCCATACCTCAGGTAGTCTCCCTGTTTCGATAGATGTGTTGAAGATTGTTGTTAGTGGTACACATAGCGCCTCTGTTCCCTCTCTCAGGACCCATGGAGAGATGTTATCTGGCCCCATCGCCTTTGAGGTATCTATCTCGCTTAGCAGCCTCTTCACTTCTACCTCGATTGTATGTATTGTGTGTGTGCGTGTGTGTGCGTGTGTGTGTGTGTGTGTGTGAGCGTGTGTGTGTGTGAGTGCAAACCGGTCAGTGCTGGGCGATTTCTAGTGGTGCATTAAAGAAGTGTGGGGGAGGCGAGAAGGTAATGGTGGAAAGTGTTCGAAGTGGGTCACTTTCTGCGCACTCGCACACTCTGCCACTGATACACTCACCTTTGCACTTACACACACACATACACACACTCACACTCACACACACACACAGTGAAGAGGCGGGGCCAGGAGTTGTGAATCGACCCCTGCAACCACTACTAGGTGAGTACATACACACACAAACACAATACTGAAAGGAATTGACAAGGTGGACGGAGACAGTATGTTCCAGAGATGGGACACAGCAACAAGGGGTCACAGTTGGAAGTTGAAGACTCGAGATGAACCACAGGGATGTTAGGAAGTATTTCTTCAGCCACATAGTTGTCAGGAAGTGGAATAGTTTGGGAAGTGATGTAGTGGAGGCAGGATCCATACATAGCTTTAAGAAGAGGTATGATAAAGCTTATGGAGCGGGAAGAGGGACCTAGTAGCGACCAGTGAAGAGGCCAGAAGCTGTGAATCGACCCCCTGCAACCACAACTAGGTGAGTACAACTAGGTGAGTACACACACACACACACACACACACACACACACACACACACACACACACACACACTGGCACGCACCTTAGCACTTGTCCACTTTCCCTTCCACTTGTGCACTTATCTTGGCCCTTATACTCACATCTTGGAACTTACCCAGCTACTTATGCACATACCTTGTCACTTATACTTACACCCTGGTCGTCTGGGTCACTCTCTCCGCACTCACACACTCTGGCACTGTTACTCACCCTTTCACTTACTCGGCTTGACGGTTTATCGTGGCACTAGTACACTTACTCTTACACTCATGTGCCACACTTAGGTATCTTCAATGCCGAAACGTTTCGCCTGCACATCAGGCTTCTTCAGTCGACTACAGAGATGATAATACTGGAGAGGTCATTTCAAGGAGATCTGTCCCACAACCTTTCTAGAGGCTGTTCAGTCCTTAAGAACTGATTCATTCTAATCAGTGGGAAGCGTTGAGCCTGTAGGAGGCATTCAGGTTCTGTCTAAGGAAGGGGAGGTTAAGCCTAATTTGATGGATCAGGTCTACCTGGAGGTTGTTCCCAGGGGTCAACGCCCCCGCGGAGTAGTCCTTGACCATGCCTCCCGGTGGATCAGGGCCTGATCGACCAGGGAGGTTTAGCCTTAGTCCCTTTGCTTAAAGTAGAGGTATGAAGATGGTGTGTTTGTATAAATGAGCCAGAGGTGAGGTGCAGCAGCTAGAGACAGTGTTGCACCTGGGCGGGGACCTGACCACACTAACCCTACCTAGTTTAACTATGCACTCTCTTCCTTCATTATGCATCACTTGGTGTCCCGTTCTTTCACTCCTGTTATCCCGTTTTTCACTCCTATTAACCCGTTCCTTCACTCCTGTTACCCACGTTCCTTCACTCACGTTACCCCGTTGCTTCACATCATCACCATCATTACTTAGGAAGCTTTAAATCTGTAGGGTCATACAGCCTCTTGGAATGGGAGGCAGTCAGATTCGATCCAAGGAAAGGGAGGAGAGATCTAATTCCATAGATCAAGAGCCCGTGACCGGCATGTGAGCGGACCCTCGAAGGGCGAGTTCAGCACCAGTGATCCCTAATCTCAACTGTGCTTTTGTTATTGTTTAGTTGCTTTATTACGAGGCTGAACCTGGCGAGGCAGGTAACAGCAGCATCAGAACCACACTCAGTTGCAACATCAGCAACAACAACAGCAGCAGTCTCAGTAGCAACAGCTGCAGCAGCAACAAGAACAGCAGCAGTAGCAAGAGCAGCAACGACTACAGCAGCAGAAGCAGAAGAAGACGCAGTGGCAACACAGCAGCAGAAGCAGTAGCAACTGCAGCTTCAGAAGCAGACGTAGTAGTAACAACAGCAGCAGAAGCAGATGCAGTAGAAACAACAGCAGCAGACGCAGTAGCAACAGCAGCAACAGACGTAGTTCCACCAACAGCAGCAGCAGCACCAGCGACGATTTTATCACGACCCTACTAAAGCCTCTCTCACAGCCAGTGAAACCCTAACTACTGAAGCCTCTCTCTCACAGCCAGTGAAACCCTAACTACTGAAGCCTCTCTCTCACAGCCAGTGAAACCCTAACTACTGAAGCCTCTCTCAGAGCCAGTGAAACCCTAACTACTGAAGCCTCTCTCAGAGCCAGTAAAACCCTAACTACTGAAGCCTCTCTCACAGCCAGTGAAACCCTAACTACTGAAGCCTCTCTCAGAGCCAGTGAAACCCTAACTACTGAAGCCTCTCTCAGAGCCAGTGAAACCCTAACTACTGAAGCCTCTCTCAGAGCCAGTGAAACCCTAACTACTAAAGCCTCTCTCACAGCCAGTGAAACCCTAACTACTGAAGCCTCTCTCAGAGCCAGTGAAACCCTAACTACTTAAGCCTCTCTCAGAGCCAGTAAAACCCTAACTACTAAAGCCTCTCTCACAGCCAGTGAAACCTAACTACTGAAGCCTCTCTCAGAGCCAGTGAAACCCTAACTACTTAAGCCTCTCTCAGAGCCAGTGAAACCTAACTACTGAAGCCTCTCTCAGAGCCAGTGAAACCCTAACTACTGAAGCCTCTCAGAGCCAGTGAAACCCTAACTACTAAAGCCTCTCTCACAGCCAGTGAAACCCTAACTACTGAAGCCTCTCTCAGAGCCAGTGAAACCCTAACTACTAAGCCTCTCTCAGAGCCAGTGAAACCCTAACTACTGAAGCCTCTCTCAGAGCCAGTGAAACCCTAACTACTAAAGCCTCTCTCACAGCCAGTGAAACCCTAACTACTGAAGCCTCTCTCAGAGCCAGTGAAACCCTAACTACTGAAGCCTCTCTCAGAGCCAGTGAAACCCTAACTACTGAAGCCTCTCTCAGAGCCAGTGAAACCCTAACTACTAAAGCCTCTCTCAGAGCAAGTGAAACCCTAACTACTGAAGCTCTCTCAGAGCCAGTGAAACCCTAACTACTGAAGCCTCTCAGAGCCAGTGAAACCCTAACTACTGAAGCCTCTCTCAGAGCCAGTAAAACCCTAACTACTAAAGCCTCTCTCACAGCCAGTGAACCCCTAACTACTGAAGCCTCTCTCAGAGCCAGTGAAACTCTAACTACTGAAGCCTCTCTCAGAGCCAGTGAAACCCTAACTACTGAAGCCTCTCTCAGAGCCAGTGAAACCCTAACTACTGAAGCCTCTCTCAGAGCCAGTGAAACCCTAACTACTAAAGCCTCTCTCAGAGCCAGTGAAACCCTAACTACTGAAGCCTCTCTCAGAGCCAGTGAAACCCTAACTACTGAAGCCTCTCTCAGAGCCAGTGAAACCTTAACTACTGAAGCCTCTCTCAGAGCCAGTAAAACCCTAACTACTAAAGCCTTTCTCAGAGCCAGTGAAACCCTAACTACTAAAGCCTCTCTCACAGCCAGTGAAACCCTAACTACTAAAGCCTCTCTCACAGCCAGTGAAACCCTAACTACTAAAGCCTCTCTCACAGCCAGTGAAACCTTAACTACTAAAGCCTCTCTCACAGCCAGTGAAACCCTAACTACTGAAGCCTCTCTCAGAGCCAGTGAAACCCTAACTACTAAAGCCTATCTCACAGCCAGTGAAACCCTAACTACTGAAGCCTCTCTCAGAGCCAGTGAAACCCTAACTACTAAAGCCTCTCTCAGAGCCAGTGAAACCCTAACTACTGAAGCCTCTCTCAGAGCCATTGAAACCCTAACTACTAAAGCCTCTCTCACAGCCAGTGAAACCCTAACTACTAAAGCCTCTCTCAGAGCCAGTGAAACCCTAACTACTAAAGCCTCTCTCAGAGCCAGTGAAACCCTAACTACTAAAGCCTCTCTTAGAGCCAGTGAAACACTAACTACTAAAGCCTCTCTCAGAGCCAGTGAAACCCTAACTACTAAAGCCTCTCTCAGAGCCAGTGAAACCCTAACTACTAAAGCCTCTCTCACAGCCAGTGAAACCCTAACTACTAAAGCCTCTCTCACAGCCAGTGAAACCCTAACTACTGAAGCCTCTCTCACAGCCAGTGAAACCCTAACTACTAAAGCCTCTCTCACAGCCAGTGAAACCCTAAATACTAAAGCCTCTCTCACAGCCAGTGAAACCCTAACTACTAAAGCCTCTCTCAGAGCCAGTGAAACCCTAACTACTAAAGCCTCTCTCAGAGCCAGTGAAACCCTAACTACTAAAGCCTCTCTCACAGCCAGTGAAACTCTAACTACTAAAGCCTCTCTCACAGCCAGTGAAACCCTAACTACTAAAGCCTCTCTCACAGCCAGTGAAACCCTAACTACTGAAGCCTCTCTCACAGCCAGTGAAACCCTAACTACTAAAGTCTCTCTCACAGCCAGTGAAACCCTAACTACTGAAGCCTCTCTCACAGCCAGTGAAACCCTAACTACTAAAGCCTCTCTCACAGCCAGTGAAACCCTAACTACTAAAGCCTCTCTCAGAGCCAGTGAAACCCTAACTACTAAAGCCTCTCTCACAGCCAGTGAAACCCTAACTACTAAAGCCTCTCTCACAGCCAGTGAAACCCTAACTACTGAAGCCTCTCTCAGAGCCAGTGAAACCCTAACTACTAAAGCCTCTCTCAGAGCCAGTGAAACCCTAACTACTAAAGCCTCTCTCACAGCCAGTGAAACCCTAACTACTAAAGCCTCTCTCACAGCCAGTGAAACCCTAACTACTGAAGCCTCTCTCAGAGCCAGTGAAACCCTAACTACTAAAGCCTCTCACAGCCAGTGAAACCCTAACTACTGAAGCCTCTCTCACAGCCAGTGAAACCCTAACTACTAAAGCCTCTCTCACAGCCAGTGAAACCCTAACTACTGAAGCCTCTCTCACAGCCAGTGAAACCCTAACTACTAAAGCCTCTCTCACAGCCAGTGAAACCCTAACTACTAAAGCCTCTCTCACAGCCAGTGAAACCCTAACTACTGAAGCCTCTCTCACAGCCAGTGAAACCCTAACTACTAAAGCCTCTCTCACAGCCAGTGAAACCCTAACTACTGAAGCCTCTCTCACAGCCAGTGAAACCCTAACTACTCTCTCCATGACTTATGTGATGAAACTTGCATTTAAATATAAACTTCATCTTCTGCTCACTTCTTGAAGACTGTCTCACTGGTAGGGTGAAACATACTGTTCGAAATATACTGTACTTTTACTTTCTATTCATTTTTTTTCCTGTGTTTTCACACCATTGACAGTGAAAAGTTCAATTAATCACGGCACTGTTCTCACTCCAAGTCTATTTCTCATTATCATGTTCAGCATATAGTGAGACATAAATCATAGTCCTGCAGTATCCTTTGCAGACGATACTAGAATTTATATGACTTGCAACCATTGATGCAACAGTAAATCTCTAATCTGATGTATACTTAATATTTCAATGGGTCACAGAAAACAGTGTGATGTTTAACGAGGACATATTTAGTTACTTTACTATGGAGAAATTGAAGAAATAAAAACAGGAATAGAATTTAAAATATAAACCACACACCAGTGCGGAAGATTAATGTGAGAGACTTAGGCTTGTTAATGTCAGAAAATTCAAGAATCACAAGAGTGTTATGATCACACTTAAAAGGATAATAATATGCTGGAAAAGTAGAAGCTTAAAAAGTATAAGTACCAGGCTAATGATGATACTTTTTGAGTCACTTTTCCTCTCAGGCAGAAATACTGCTATACGTTAACAGCTCTTTTAAAGCTGGCGACATCGCAGATCTGGAGACTGCAGAAAACTTTCAATGCCCTCGTAAACTCAGTCAGATGCAGTGAGTCCGCTGTGAGAAAACTCGATTGCTATGTAAACGGACCAAGACTTCAACACCCTCCAAACATTAGGGAAATTACTACAGACTCATAGCTATTTTCAAGAGGAAACCAGACTGTGGTTCCTACGTTAGACTGCGTGAGGCCAACACATTAATCATATTAATCAGGCCGTCAACAGGGAGGCCTCGTTTGGAGCCGGCAAGCTGGGACATTGACCCTCAATACTGTCAACAAATAACCCACTACTGTCGCAAGCCAGTCTAAGTCTTCCTGGAGGCCATCTGTCTCCTTTTCTTATTCGTATTCTTCTCAGTAATTTCACATCGTCTGCCGACACATAAGAAAATCGATTCCCTCTCGCAGGTCGTATAAATATGTATGACCCTCCAGGCTCTCCACTTGCTCATTCCCACACTTCCTTTTATTGTCTTCTGGCTTTTAGTACACTTTTATCAAATACATTATGTTTATGTATTTATGCATGCGTTGAGTTTCAGCTTCAGACCCCACCTCCTTATTATTCTGATTTTGGGGTCTCACATACTCTTAAAACTGTGTACTGAATTAACTTCTACAATTTCCTTATCCAACTTATTCCACTTTATGTATGTGTTCCCTTATGTTAGCATGTATGTGCACGTCCCCCCCCCCCCATCAAAACATTAAAAAAAAAAAATTTAAATGCAAAAGGAAAGTGGCTGTTCATGGATTTAAAGAATGTGGAGCACGACACACGAGAGTACCGGTCGGTGAATTGCGTGCAAGATTACCGAGGTGAAGGTAGTATTCTGAAGAAGGGCAAGAGGACGGATGAGAGATTTCTCAGTGGGTGTAGCAAGAACAAGTAGACGGATGAAGGGTATCTCAGTGGCTGGAGAAAGAACAGGTGGACGGATGAAGGGTATCTCAGTGGCTGGAGAAAGAACAGGTGGACGGATGAAGGGTATCTCAGTGGGTGTAGCAAGGACAAGAGGACGGACGAAAGGTATCTCAGTAGGTGTAACAAGGACAGGAGGAAGAATGAAGGGTATTTCAGTGGGTGTAGCAAGGACAGGTGGACGGATGAAGGGTATCTCAGTGAGTGTAGCAAGGACAGGAGGACGGATATAGAGTATCTCTGTGGGTGTAACAAGTACAGGTGTATGAATGAAGGGTATCTTAGTGGGTGTAACAATTACAGGTTGAAGTATGAACGGTATCTCAGTGGATGTAACAAGGACAGGAGGACGGATGAAGAGTATCTCAGTGGATGTAGC
Source organism: Cherax destructor (assembly GCA_009830355.1). Lineage (NCBI taxonomy): Eukaryota > Metazoa > Arthropoda > Malacostraca > Decapoda > Parastacidae > Cherax > Cherax destructor. Next base: position 481,554 of record WNWK01000466.1, read on the forward strand.
AAAGACAGGAGGACGGATGAAGGGTATCTCAGTGGGTGTAGCAAGGACAGGAGGACGGATAAAGAGTATCTCAGTGGGTGTAGCAAGGATAGGTGGACGGATGAAGGGTATCTCAGTGGATGTAACAAGGACAGGAGGACGGATGAAGGGTATCTCAGTGGGTGCAGTGAAAGGCGGTTTGAATGGCTGTGCGTTAAGGAGAGCAATAAGTGGTAAGTAATGGCAGCCATCAGGTTGAGAGAGGGTTGCTGGGGTGTCGTGAGACCCACATTACTCTAGTGTGGTGATATATGCAGCTCCTGCATCACTCTACCTTCCTCACTCAGCACAATGTGGGCTAAGATGCTCACGAGAGAAAGAGGGAGAAGAGAGAGACAGAGACAAAGAGACAGACACAGACAGGCAGAGACATAGACAGACAGACAGAAAGATATACATACATACATATATACATACAGACAGACAGACAGACAGAGGAGTACACAACAGCGTCAAATAACAAATTATACTCACTATAATCTTTCTATGGAGTCTTTTTACTGTGGACTAGATAAAGATTAGACTTTCATAATCATTACTACTATGTCGTGGGTGATCTGGGGACTTGCCTTAGGGTTCCAGTGTTCACAGCTGGCACAGTGCACAGTGCACAGTGGTTTATCCGGTTCTTAAAGAAACGTGTTTTTTTCCGTACACAACTTCAGTAGGCAACCAGCTTCACTGATTTATAAAAGAGAAGAAAAAAATTCCACATTGGTGTTGACCCTCTTACCTCGGAGTTTCATGCTCTTGATTTGCGTGTTGATTTAGAGAGAGGGAGAGAGAGAGAGAGAGAGAGAGAGAGAGAGAGAGGAGAGAGAGAGAGAGAGAGAGAGAGAGAGAGAGAGAGAAGAGAGAGAGAGAGAGAGAGAGAAAGAGAGAGAGAGAGAGAGAGAGAGAGAGAGAGAGAGAGAGAGAGAGAGAGAGAGAGAGAGAGAGAGAGAGAGAGAGAGAGAGAGAGAGAGAAGAGAGAGAAGAGAGAGAGAGAGAGAGAGAGAGAGAGAGAGAGAGAGAGAGAGAGAGAGAGAGAAGAGAGAGAGAGAGAGAGAGAGAGAGAGAGAAATAGATGAAGGTATTAAGTAACACGGTGTTGGTAAGTCCTTATGGGATTTAAACCCATCGAATGCCAGTCATTAAGACGCAGTTGCCTAATGACTTACCATCAAATATCTTTTAATTTTTTAAAGATGTTGGGGATTAAAAAAACCCTGAGCACATGTATATTAAAGAGTTTTACACCTCTCATAGAATATGCACTGAAAATAAAATCTCTTATTTCTGAGTTGAAAATACACATCTTTTGGGTGTCTGTAGTTGAGAGATAAAAATCACTGTGCTTTGTACTGAGAGATACCCCTATGGGTGAGATAACCGGTAGATTTATATTGCGAAATACACCCTCGGGCATATACACTAAAAAAAAAAGATCCCCCCGTGTAT
>WNWK01000467.1:0-167500 GCA_009830355.1 Cherax destructor
TAAACAGTATATGAATAATGTTGTGTAATTAGCTTTGGCTTAACTAAGCCTAGACAATTAGTGTAGTTAGCTGGTGAAGGTAACACCTAGTCTAACTTTATCACTGTTGAAATTAGTGTGCAACTAGCCTGAATCTAGCTTGCAAGTAAAATATAGCTAGGTTAAATCTGACCTAGCTGTTATAACTGTTATAATTATTGCAGAGGCCTACCCTAACTGTGGCTGCCTGCAATTCACTGTAAGTAATTAAATATACAAGTTACCTAACCTGGCTTACTTGTAATCACTGTAAATAACTAAACTCACAGCTTGACTAGCCTACTTGGCCTGCCTGTAGATTACTGTAAATAATAACTCCTGATTAGTTAGCTTAACCTAGCCTGAGTAAGTCTTTGGGCCTAGGTGTGAAACTGACCTAGCTTCGAAAATGACTGGTACATTAACTGTGGCCTAGCTAATTAAGACTAATGTGTCTGCTAAACTAGCTATTCCACATCTCGGTTACGAAGGACCATGTAGAAACTTGTTTGGATTGGCCTCTTGTAAGTTGCACTCTGGGCAAGCACTGTTGACACCGACACTCTGAGACACTTCTCTCAGACTTACAAGTGGCTATGGTACAAATTTCTAGCTAATTGCAGTAAGGGAACCCCACACTGCCTACACAATACTAGAAGGGAGATTACTTACTTGGTAAAAAGGGTGGCTATGTGTCCTGGTCTTCCTTATATATAACCCCTCCTAACACCATGTGCAGTGAAGAAACTTTGTCTGCAAAGATGGTGTAATTAGTGTCCTGTCTGCACCTCAGAGTTCCCTGGTTCCTTGGGAAGCCCTTGAGCAATATACAGTAAGTAACACTAGCTTCCAGACTTGAAACTTAAGAGACGACGCTGGTACATACCAACACATAGTCGTCCGTCCGCCTAAGACCCACAGATAACTCACTAACGTTTCCCAGAAAACTGGCCAGATACTGAGAGAAAGAAAGCCTAGTCTTACTGTGACAGGGTCTGGATGGAGGCAGATGTCCACGGTACTTCGGGATCTCCTCCAGGGCCCCAGGACAGATGTTGGGTCACGTGGGGGGTGCTGCCTAATCTCAGCACGTCTTGTTCGTGTGGAGTCTGGTCTGGTAAGAACGTAGGTCACAATTTCTGACCACCACACTGCCTAGATTCAAGTGTGGGCTGCCAGTTGTCTCTAGCTAACATAACCTAATGCTTGCCTATTCAGGCCTATAACTACCTATATTAGGGTGCTAGAGCTACAGTATTAATACCTAATGTTGCCTTAATAATCCTACTATTAGTTTCTATCTGTACAAACTTGCCTAGGTGTTCCTAGGTGGATAAATCTATCAATTAAAATATACACAATAGTCACCTTCAAAAGCTGGAGTGTGTAGTTGTTTTGGTTGGGAGTGTGGGTTTATAAACTCCGAGGGCCGATCCACGGTATGTAAGGCTTTACGGCTCACTTACCCTGTGGAACTTTTAGTGACTAAAAAGTTTCCACAGAGGGCGAATCAAAATAGAATGACTTCAAGAGTATATAAATCTGTAGTGGAGGGAAGGCGGGGTAGGGGTCGGTCTAGGAAAGGTTGGAGGGAGGGGGTAACAGAGGTTTTGTGTGGGAGGGGCTTGGGCTTCCAGCAAGCATGTGTGAGCGTATTTGATAGGAGTGAATGGAGACAAATGGTTTTTAGGACTTGACATGCTGTTGGAGTGTGAGCAAGGTAACATTTATGAAGAGATTCAGGAAAGCCGGCAGGCCGGACTTGAGTCCTGGAGATGGGAAGTACAGTGTGGGCACTCTGGAGGGGTGTTAATATTGCAGTTTTATAACTAGTGTAAGCACGCCTCTGGCAAGACAGTGATGGAGTGAATGATGATGAAAGTTTTTCTTTTTCGGGCCACCCTGCCTTGGTGGGAGGCGGCCTATGAGTTAATAAAAAAAATATTTACTAAAATTTAGTGATCTTTCTGGGTGTGTAATACATTTTCTTTATCAGAATATTAATTCGTACATTACAATAATTCATTTTACTTAATTAACTTTATATATAAAGAAATTAGAGGGAATAATTTGGTTCTCTGTGACTTATCACCTTTTAAAAGTCACGTTAACATTGCACACCTGAATTATTATATAAGCATTGTTATCCCTATCAATTTTTACATTTAAATCATAGGAAACATATCTGTTTCCACAATTATTATTAGAGAAAAAAATAAACGAATAATTTCGACAAACTATATAAATATATATTCGAAAATATATATCCAAAATTATACTATATTTACTGCGAATTAATTTAAAGTTTAAAGTGTAGGCATATTATTGGCCATCTTGTAATATCTACTTCATAAAATGCATAATTATAAGTACACCCCACCTTGTATATTACCAGAAATAAAGAATTTGAATTTGAATTTGAATTTGAATAATCCATAACTTTAACTCACACTTGAAGGCGTCGTCTCCCGCGGTAACTAAGGAGGGAGCGTCCCTAGCAACGGCCGCTATAACACTAGTAACACAGTAACATCTTATTCGGGTTTATTATATACATCATTAAACCTTCCGGTTAATATCGCTTGACAGGTAACAAGGACAAATAACATCTGTGCTTTGCGAATTAAAAAAACATTCACTTTGTGAAAGATAAGACCTATAGTAATTGTATCCTCTGAAGCTGGCGAGAATTTGGTCCAAAGAATTGGCCTTCTTCTCCCCTTCCTTGGATCGAACGTGACTGCCTCCCATTCAACAGGCGCTGTATGACCCCGACGGGTTTAAGGATTTCCCTTAAATAATAATTGATTCTCTGATTTTTAAACTTGGAATCCTGACGAAATCTTCCAGTTACCTTAATTTGTAATTGTCTAATCAAATTTTCTTGCTATTTTTTTTAATAATCATTGTGCTGTATCATGGAGAAGTGCTAAACCCGTAGGTCCCGTATAATAAAAACTAAGCGCTGAACCCAAAAGGGTCATCCCGCATGGTGAGAGGCAATCAGGCTTAATGTGAATTGGGTGGTAACTTAAATTCCTTGGATCAAGAGCTATTCAAACCGCCATTACTTAGAATGATGGTCATGTTAAGAATAAAGTTTCAGCTGTGACCCGACAATGGTCCTGAATGACCCGAGCCTCGCCATGAAGGCCTCAGATGTATACCTGGAGAGGGTTTCGGGGGTCAACGCCCCCGCGGCCCGGTCTGTGAATAAAGTCACATTGTAATTCCATTCGTTCACTAAAAACTCTAGGTTCAAGGACACCAAATGTTATTGCGTCCCACTGTGCATTACAGAGTAGAGATTGACTCGGGTGACGGCGAGGAGAGAGAAAGAGAGAGAGAGAGAGAGAGAGAGAGAGAGAGAATGTCGAAACGTGAGAAGAAAGAGTCTGGGGAGGATGTTGAGCTGGAAGGCGCAGAGACCCTCCTGGCTCGCCTGAGGCGGCAGTACCGCATGATGGAAAGGAACAGACGTCAGTACAGGGACGAAGCCACAGTTCTCCTGGGCCGACAGAGGTAGGTTCTCCGACTTTCTGTTTCTATATGGGTAAAGACAGGTGGTAAAATTGAATCCACAAGCAGGCAATGAATTTGCATGCCTAATAAAACAAAGAGACATGATTTCTAGCAGTATCACTTAATATGCAAACAGATCGAAATGTGTCTTTTTCTTCATTAGTGTCGACAGCACACCTCCCGTAGCTGAAAAATCCTTAATGTACTATCTGACGATATCGTTCTTGCCTTAAGTCTTCCAGCTCAGGCTGACAGATTGCAACACAATGTATGTATTGTACACCATCCTACGTGATGGGATATAACAAGGAAACATAGGTAGCTTTCCTTCCCAATATGTAACTATCATATATGATAAGGTAGCAGCACATTATTGATGTATCCAGTTTTACAAAGACAGTTCGCATTTTTTAATCCATGACATTTACTGAGCATTGCAGCCTTGATGATTCTCACTCAGTCAAAAGGCCTTGGACTGTACCAGCATATAACAACACTATTTAGCAACGATTTGTCATCTATAGACGTAGACTAATTAGTCTCTCAAAGAATCTCAGAAAAAGTAACACCAGCTGTTTACATGCTTCAGGAAGATCCTGGCAGACTTGCAGCAGGAAAAGTCTGACCTGGAAAATCTCTTATCGGCCATGGCTACGGCGCAGAACGAGACGCGCGACCACAAGACTGTTACTACCTTGGCTGCTACCCTCGACCGTCAGGCTAAATACCAGGAACTTATCGAGCAGGAAAAGGACAAGGTGAGTGTCCAACAACTAATCCATAAACTGAAAAAAAAAAAAAACTAAATCTTTTCGGTCTGCCATGGACCATTATGAAACTCCGAGTCGGAATGAGAGAGAGAAGGGGAGTAAAGTCAGGTTGCTGAAAAGTGAAGACTAAAAGACATTGTGCGTATTCTGGAGACTATAGCGTTCATAGCACACTGACTTATCTTGGCTTTCTCCCGTTTATTTTCTCACAAGCGACTTGATAAAGGCTCAGGACGGCCCGAAAACTCTTCCAGTTTTCCAGCTTGTGGGTTAATTGCGAATTGTTCCTGAGGTCTGTCCTGTTTACAGATCAAAGAGCTGGACATCAGTATCACAGCAGCAGAAAGGAGGGTAAGAGAGACCAGGAGACGAGTGCCCTCCGCCAGACAACTCGAGAGCCGAAGACTGGCTGTCCTCAACGCTAAAAAGGCGCTGCAGAACCGCATTCAGCAGGTAGGCTACTGACGACGTGTGAGTTATCGCTATCATCATCGATTATATCATTACCGTCATAAGTATCCTCTTACCAGGCGACGGTGAGGCTGAATGCTGTGCTGGCGGATAATCGCGTCCTCAGGACGGTACTGGAGAACATACTGAAGGAGCGTGACAAGTTTATGCTTCAGGTAACTTTTAGCATTCATGGTCCCTATGGTGATGCAAGGTGGGGACTTTACAACATACAATTAACAACAATTAATAAAGCGCTAAATCCTTCAATTTCTTAAAAAAATAGCAAATACGATAGAGAACTTACAGCTTTCTTGACTTCTGACAACACCTATGAACAGTTCATAAACCATATTCATTAAAATCTACAGTAAATATCATTAATGTTTATTTAATTAACGAACTAAAAGTACGTAGAATTTATTAAGAACTGTAGAATTTCTTTGATGTAGACATTACATGACGTGACCTAAGATGACCCTACAGGCTCATCGTCTGGAGAAACAACTGGCTGTCACAGTGAAGAGGAAGAGTGACATAATGGACCAGGTCACCAAGGCGTATTCTGAGAGGTACGTAATGTTCAAGAGTCCTTCACTAGCATCAAAGTAACATTCTCCCTCCTTTAAAGAGTCCCTGGCTAAAGCTCCTATCCTCTAGATAACATACTTGACCCCATGATGTGCCTTACACAATACACAACCACAAGGGTTGTGCATTGTGACTGGAGCAATACACAACCCACGGGTTGTGTATTGCTCCAGTCACGGTATTGTGTTTTTTTTTATTCTTCATAATATACCTTGGTATCGTAGAGACGAAGCTCAGACCAAGATGCGTGCAATGAAGGACCGTGGTGAGCGGGACGCCCAGCAGTACACCCACGAGCTGAAGAAGCTGCAGAGAGCTCTCGACCACCAGACACACCTCAGGGCCTTCGTGGCTACCATCTCTGCCGGCGAAGACGACGATGCTTCACAACGCCGCACTGAGGGTATGTGCCTTACACACGAGGCTATGCCTGTAGAAGAAGTGATCACGATAAATTTTGTTTAAAAAATCACTATATAACGCTAGTTAACATTTAAAATATATATTTCTCATTTAACCTTATCTCTAAACATACATAAATAAATTATATTCTAAGGTGATAACTAAAGTTCAGAGGTGGAGGCTTCCCTTTCTAACGTCAGAGCCTCATATGTAATCTTTAAATTGGGGTACGAGGCGGATGCCCAACTCGGTTACGTTAGGAGTTACTCAGCTACTTCAACCTGAGTCTAGAGACATTTTTCCTGCCGAAAAGGTGTAGGGTATGTCTGAGGAAGTGTGAGAAGGATTGTGTAGAGTAGGTTTTGAAATAATGAGGCTTGAGCCTATAAGAGGCACGTGCATGCATGAAGAACTCGCAATTTAAGTCTACGGAAGTTAAATCTAATACGAAAACAATGGTTATCTACAAAGGGTGACTGTAAAGTATGCTCATGTGTGATTGCTTTCGTTAGTGTATCTAGTATTATTTAGTATAGTGATGTACCGTGTGTATGTCGCCAGTAGCACACCAGCAATCAAGCCTCCACCAATCTTTACGACGAATGAACCACCTGGGTTAACCACTAAACAAAGTACAAAATCTATGAACACGCAAGTTTCGTTTTAGGTGAGGGCGGAGAGCCGTGGGGCCCAGAGCAGACACTGACGACGTATCGATCATCAGTGTCCCACCTTCAGGAGATGAGCGGGGAGGGGTCGGTGGAGACCCTCGTCACTAATTACCTGCAGGCTGAGAACGACAACTACACACTTTTCACTTACATCTCTGATCTCAACAACGAGGTAAGACGGAAAAGGGCAAAGTTAACAAGAAACACTTAATATATTTACCTGGGAATTGATCTTAGGGACTAACAGGAACTCCAGTGGACATCAACGACCCCCAATGGAAATAAGTCCCTTTAGACTTATGTGTACCTGTGCCTAAATAAACTTACTTATTTACTTAATCCCTACTGCAACCACTCAGTTGAGTGGCAATGGGAATGTTACAATAGGGTTAATAAGTCAGCTTCGTCCAAAGAAGACATACTCTAAATTGTTGGTCATTGAGAGAAAACGATTAAAGATATAGTTGTTTAGGGGACCTTGAGCCTTGTTCTTATTATCTCTTGAAGATGTGTCCAGTAAACTCTGTGTATATACACTGATTATTATTATTATTATTAGATTCACAAAATGGGCTCAACCCACGTATATACATGTACACTGAGATATACATCTTTCAGTATATATAAACTGTTTAGTCTAATTTTGAGAACGCCATGTAATGAATGGTGGTAGTGGTGATGATACCAGCACCACTACTACTATTACTACCACTATAATATATGGAGCGCTATATGACTCTTACAATGTTATCGCTTATAAAGAATGAAAAGGCAAAATACCGTGACTAACAATACACAAATGTGCGGGTTATATGTATATTAGAGCTAATACTATTAGTTTTATAATAAACTTATTTAAACGTAAGAAGGGAAAAAAAGGCAGACTGCTCCTGTTGGGCAGTAATTTTATAAGTAATATCATTATTATTATAATCAAATAGAAGCGCTAAACCAATATAAGTAATATCAATCAATGCCGTGGCATCCCTAATGCCTTCTCTTCCTGATGACGCTTCCAGTGTTAAATTTCAGTAAACATATATATGACCATTTTGAGTGTGTTCAGGTGACGAGCGTGACGGCAGAGGTGCGTCGAGTGCGTCAGCAGATCGAGGAGACGGCAGGCAAGGGAGCAGAGAAGGATAGAGACTCCCAACGCACCGTCTCTCAGTTGGAGGTGAGTCGTGTATTGTATTTCCTGAGGTAGATGAGCGAGACGTCTTCAACAGTTTGGTATCCTTATTGTCGAAACGTTTCTTCGAGGATGATGGACTGATTATATTGTCTTTACATCTCCAATGCTTTCTGACTTATTTTTGGGTTATCTTAGGTAATTTACACATATGTTACTCTGTATGATAATTATAATCACCTACAGTAATTTCGTATAAGTGTACGTATGTAACTAAATAAACGAATAAACGTACAGACTTACTGTGTAGGCTAAACATTGCTATAATAAAAACACCAAACTGTTGCACATAGTGTTTTACTCTTGTACTCTTCGGTATTAGATACCATTTAAATAATTTCCTGAAGTGCAAAAGGCGTGATGTAGACTCGATCCTTCGGCCGCTAATCGCGGCTTGTTCCCTGACCAATTCAGAAACTAAAACTGGGTAAATATTTTGACCAGCTCAGCCTGCTTACACGAGCAGGCATTCACTCAATAAATACATTTTCATATTAAAGAATGTGTGAGAAGGTCACACAAGAAGAGGTACTTACATTTTCCAGGTGGGAGACGGCAGGTGAAGGTGACCCATACCCTCTTGAGGCACAAATAAACAATAAACCAAGAAAAGAAAGATTGAACCAGAGATTTCGTAGACTAAAAGGCGAGCCCATGAAGGTACTAAAGCTGGAACACAGGTGGCGCTGACATTCACTCACCAGCGAACAACAAGAATGAATTAAAGGAAACGTGTCTGTCCTGATATCAGGATAAAAATACATATATATTATGGTTATATTAAGTGTGTCCAGCGTGACCAGGTGTTGCTGCTAATGACTTCCCAGCACACGCTCCTAATTACGACACAGTCGAATCAAACTGAGTTCTTTCTTAAAGTAGCTGTTAAAGTGGATATACTAAATTGTTAAACATAGTGGCGGGGCGGACAGAATTCCTTGGCCAGAAGGCTATATTTTGTCCACCCCTGAGTTAGGTGGCTGTAGAATGTCTCGTTCTTGTAGTGGCCAGAGTGCAAGTTCTCGGATGAAGTATAATTGTTTGATGGGCAAAAAGATCTCGACATATATTGTAGCAGGTATAGCACAGGAAAGTGTAACTAAATAGGGACCACAATGAAAAAATCACAATGTGATTTCATTTGGTTATCTTAGGTTAAATCGACATAATGCCTTTTTTATGTACTCAAGACATCTGTGTGTTATCGAGATCATTGTAAAAAAAAATGCATATTATGTATCCTAAATCTAGATTAAAAGTTCACTAAATGCTTAACGGCAGACAATATATTCCTTATTTTCTGTTTGGCGGTGTTTTTATATTTCATTGCTTGATTACACCTTCCTTCTACCTTTCTCACGTACATTTCTCCTGTTTCCACCCATTCTATCATTTATATTACTCAATTATGTTTAAACTCTCAATTACTTCTATTCTTCATCCTCTGTACCCTCTTCTATCACATATCCTCCCCACCTCCCTTCCCTCTACCACATCCATAAGCACCTTACTAACCACCCTTGTGGTGTTATCTTGCAGTCTGAGGTGAGGTCAGCTGAGGAGGCAGTTGAAGCCTTAGAGAGGGAGCTGAGACAAGCTGAGGACACTCTCACAGAGATGAAGACTTCTACACAGGAGTTGTTTGATCTTCTGCAGTGTGACGCTCAGCCTATTGTTGCTATTGTCGGTAGGTGGCGCGGAGCTTATTATTATTATTATTATTATTATTATTATTATTATTATTATTATTATTACTACTACTGCCATCACCTTAGACGGAGGATCGATCTTCCACTATTTTTGTGCTGGGTGATGACATATACGAGTGTAGTGCGTCATCAAATGTAAAATATAATCTTGGGACGATTTTTTTTTTTTTGGTAAATGGTTTCAAGGTTGTGATTCCCTTCTCTAATGATGATATATTCAGGGCCAAGAACTAAACCCGTAGGAAGTCCTGCATTATCTGGGAGAGGAAGGTAATCAGATTTGATCTGAGGAAGAAGGGTGACTTAAATAACCTTAAATCAACAGCCCTTTACCAGAATTAACAGTTTCCATCCTTTTTGAATGAGATTAAAATCCTAGTTAAGTCTTCGATCGTTCAACCAAATTCCTTCGAACTTCATTCATTCCACCTTCTTGGTGGACGCAGGCGGGGGAGAGATTACAAGTGCTAGTGTGTCTGTGTACTTGTCCGTGGTGGAGCAGCGGGTACACGAACTCCTGCAGCTGCGTCAGTTCCTCCTGGCAGAGGACCAAGCCCCAGCCACCGCCCTCGGGGAGGATGCTCTCCACGACGAAGCCGCAGAGGGGAGATCGTCGTCTGCCTCGTCAGCCAAGGTTGTCGTCCCTCTCGGCAAGCCCCAGTGAGTGTTTTCAAATGTTAATTGAAAGCTTGAGCATACCGTATTTTCCAGCATATAAGGCGCACCTTTTTTCCCACAATAAGTCTCGGAAAAATCAGCCTGCGCCTTATATGTTCAAGGTCAGGGTCAAGGGTAGGCTTTGGGTTACGCTTTAGCGTAAAGTAAGAGGGCAATTAGCCCTGGAATATAATTACTGATTTACCGTCATGGTACTTCTGTCGTGCGTCTTGTATGACGGATAATACCCTGATCCATGGCCTACAGCGTTTCAGAAACGCACATCTTGAACGTGTGTAGACGTTGCATCTTGTTGCAGGTTTCCCCACACGGCCCACGTCAACGATGAAGAGTACACCAACGGAGGCCCCCTGACCCACGGTGACCTCCTGGCTACTATGCGCAAATTTATTCCTAACAGCGACGACAACTGAGTCATCTTAGCAACGACCATCACTAATTTTGTTGACAACTACCTCTTCTACTACTACTGTTACTGCTACTATTACTACTACTATTATTACTGTTACTACTACTATTACTATTATTTCTGTTACTACTACTATTACTACTATTACTATTATTACTGTTATTACTACTATTACTACCACTACTTCTATTAATTATTATTATTGCTAATACTATTACTACTACTACTATTACTATTATCACTACTGCTACTACTATTACTACTACTACTATTACTAATCTCTTCTTACCTCCACCCCCTCGCGCACTGCCTTCTGGCTTTCCCTCTCTTCTCTCACCTATTGTGACTTGACATTGGTTCAGGACGAATCGAAACGTCATTACAACGTTTCTCTCCCAAGTGTAGTTTACTGATGATTTTTTTTTTAGAGGGTGACTTACAAGAACAGGACCGGGGAGTAAAGACACTAAGAACACTTTATTAAGGAAACGTTTCGCCCACTAGGGGACTTAATGTATCGCCACAGGAAATAAAGATGCAAGACTGTTATGATAGTTTATTTACAGGTTGTTATAGCAACTGAAAGAGCAGCCATCTACACGCGGTGAGCTCTGGGTATTTTGGCTGACAGTCAGTCAGTCAGTCATGCAATGCAGCTGAAAGCTGCTCGCAGTGTATATGTCGTCTATGCAATAAGATCACAGTAAACTGGTGATATCACAATATGCAAAACCACCACTGTGAGAAAAATAGTGAACTTCCAAGCGCTTTCATGATTTCTCACATTATCATGGACCTGTGGTAATGTGAGAAATCAATATTTTTTCACAGTGGTTGTTTCGCATGTTGTCTAAGTCTGGATAATTATACCCACCCTTCATGGGATCAAATCTGATCAAATCCACAGGCGCTGTATGATCCTTAAGAATTTATCGCTTCTTCGTAAATATAATAACAACAGCTGTGCATATCACACCTGCTACTTCCTTTAAGATAGCAGATAATAAGACCTAGGAAGTTCAGTAAGCGTAACGAGTTTGATTATTACTGTATTAATAAGGAAGTGCTAAACCAACCCATATGAGTCATGTGGTGCATGGGAATGTGAAGCAATCAGGTTTGATGCAAGGAAGGGTGGAGTGGATCAAGAGCCTTTCACCAACATCAAGGCAGCCCTTCCCTTCCCTTGAAGCGTGAAATAGTTCTAGACCTTGTTCTAGTTTGGAAAATTTAAGGCATACTTACTGCACGAGGATCATTATTGTTGCAAGTGCACCTACGTCAAGTGCACTTAGGTCAAGTGAACCTACGTCAAGTGCACCTACGTCAAGTGCACCTACGTTAAGTGCACCTTCGTCAAGTAAACCTACGTTAAGTGCACCTACGTTAAGTGCACCTACGTTAAGTGCACCTACGTTAAGTGCACCTACGTCAAGTGCACCTACGTCAAGTGCACCTACAGTGCACCTACGTCAAGTAGGTATTAAAGTAAACTGAAGTGTATGCACAACGAAATACACATCCCTGTATACTTCAACCATCGTATTTCAGTTAACCAAAATTCCAAACATGGGAAAGGAACCTTAGGGCGACGTCTCGGTCCCATTGTGATTTTGACAATGGTCCAGGATGGAGCGAAACGTCGTCACAAGTGAAGGTTCCTGGTGAATTGTTCCAGCCACGATACCGTGACTTAATATTCTTCACGGTGTGTTTCGTAACTTTCTTCATACGAAAGGGTGGATTATAATCAAAAAAAAGAAGCGCTAAACCCACTAGGGTTATACAACGCCGGGGAAGGGGTGGAGCTCCTTACTAGGTGACACATATATTGACAAACATATAAACCAATGCTAACAATAAACTTTTAATTGGAACGCTTTTCTCGGGTCAACTCAAACGCATCTATGACACACCTCTCAAAGATTCCATGTAACTTTGATTTGCTGTGTATTTGCACATACTCGTACACTAACAAGCAATGTTTTGCCTTTGCAACACGTCAAAGCAATTAGTGAATAAAGGTTGCGAAAAGGACTTGCCACATACGGATATACAACTTTCAGCTGTAGCGAAACACGGAACTGGTGGGATTCGAACCCATTGCGAGTCCTAAAATTCGCTTGCCATAGGTTCAAACCCCACCCGTTGCGTGGTTTGTTTACACTCTTGTTATTACGGTTTCGTGAGTTCAGTTACATAATTTATAATGGAGAGATATTTCACAAGGGAGACAATCAGACATACTTCTCCATCGATTTTTCTCTCCATTTTCTAGATCATTTGTGACTTCATAACGGTCCATGAGCGAAACGTCGTTTAACGTTTCCTCTCCAAGGTGCGGGTTCATTGTGAATTGTTCTGGTCATGGTATTACGTCTTTATTTTTTACTTACACAGAGAATATTAAAGTTTACATAGCTATAAATGAGGATATATATATGTCGTGCCGAATAGGTAAAAACTTGCGAGTTGGGCTTAAATAGCAACACTATTCTTGCCGAATAAGGCAAGCGAAAATTTGTGTATGCAGTAATTTCACAAAAATCATTCTGAACCTAAAAAAAAATATATTTCATTGTGTTTGTTTATTATTAAATTATTGTAAACTTATCTAAATTATATTTAGTTGGATTAGATTAAATTTAAATTATAATAAGGTTAGGTAAGTTTTCTAAGGTTCTTTTGGTACAAAATTATTAATTTTTACATTAACATAAATGAAAAATATACCTTCAATCGTATAAGAGAAAATTTTAGAAAGGACTTAATTTTAAATGAGTTCTTCCTAATTGACCAGTTTTACCTATTCGGCACGACGTATATATTGGGAAGAGGCCGCTACAGGAAACAGCAAAGCATTAAGATCTCATTACAGCATGTGTTGTCACTCTGGCCCAGGGCCTCGTACAAGACCCTGGCTCCACACAGGACCGTCCCTGGTACACACGAAGTCCAGCTACTCCAGGTCCCTGTCGAATCTGCAGAAGATACCAGCCTCATCACACTACTTCCAGGTGGCACATGAAAGAGTTGCCGATAATGTAGAAATATTCATTCTAGTCGTTCTGTGTATATTTATGCCCTTTCTCTACCATCCACGGAACAGATATTGTGTGTACAGAAAACTAGCCACTACCGTCCACAGGATGGCTATGGGGTGCGAGATATGCTAGCCATCTCGGCGACAATACCTAAAAAAATCTTTGAGGATGTTTGGAAGGTTTTCTCACTAATTATGGCACGGAAATTTCCTTACTGATCTATAACTTTTCTTGGAAGGAGATACCTACTGTCTGTGACATCGATGCTGCTCAGGACAGTGGTGTCTTGGCAGCGGAATTCGACATTGTTCAAGGCATCATCGTCCAATGTGCTCCCTTTCGGGGACGCGAACCTGATCTTACTGTCTTGGATGAAGTTCCCAACGCTGCATGTAACTGTGGCTGTCAAACAGAGATGAATGGATGATAGGTGAGGCGAGTGGAGGCGGGGCGAGGTAGATGGAGGCGAGGCGAATGGGAGAATTGGAGTGTGGGAGACCTCACACTCCAACATTTTCACTCGCCTCACTACTTCCTCTACTCCCTGTAGTATACATATTAAATTTAGTTTGTATATTTTGTATAACTTGATGAAGATCTTATCAGGTCGAAGTGTAGTCAGAATAAAACCTTATTCAACAGATTATCATTTTTTTCTCAATATGTTGTAGTCGTGTTTATGGTAGTAGATGATAATGATGATGCCAATAGATGGAGGGAATGGCAGTGATAATACGTGGAGGAAGGAGAGAGTGGAGGTAGGGATTGTGATGGTGGTAATTTCTGTCATGAAATCCCTCATTTGGGGAAACTTTAAAAATAATCCAGAAACATATATGAGTGAAAAAGGTTGGATTTGAGTAAGACCTTCTAAGAATGGGCCAATAGACCTGCAGTGTTCCTCCATTATTATGTTCTTAGAAAAACTAGGAGTCTCAACACAGTCTGAAGAGACGCCTCTACTCACCCCTCTGAACGCCAGCAGTTACGAGCTGTTTGTAGGAAAAATTCTTGGAGGGAATTTCTTGTTGGGTTCTACACAGGAACCTCACCCCAGTCACACCACAGTCATCTGGCGTCATGCTTGACCCATCATAATAATCATACTGCCAAACACAGAATAGGTTAGGTTAATTGGGTGTAAAGCCTATCGACTGGACAATGGTCATTGTAGTTAAAAGTAACCTGGTCACCAGTCAAGAATATTTTAAAGTACACTTCTCTGTGTGTGTGTATATATATATATATATATATATATATATATATATATATATATATATATATATATATATATATATATATATATATATATATATATATATATCGTGCCGAATAGGTAAAACTTGCGATTTTGGTTTAAATAGCAACGCTCTTCTTGCCGAATAAGGCAAACGAAATTTTGTATATGCAATAATTTCGCAAAAATCATTCTGAACCTCACGAAAAAAATATATTTCACTGTGTTTGTTTATTATTAAATTATTGTTATAATTAGGTAAAGTAAGTTTTCTAAGATTCTTTTGTAAAAAATTATTATTTCTTACATTAACATAAATGAAAAAAAAGTATCTCTAAACGTAAAAGAGAAAATTTTAGGAAGGACTTAATTTTAAATGAGTTCTTGCTAATTGACCAATTTTACCTATTCGGCACGACATATATAATAGAAAAAATAATCTAATTCCTAATTTATTTATAAAAGTATAATGCCAATACATTAAAATCACTTTATTCTAACTTACTGTTGATGTATTTTAATTATCACACTGTCAAAAATAAAGTATAATGACTATTTTTTTTTATTTGTTAAAGTTTTTCTTACTGAGGAATAGTTTAAACCAACGTAACTCAAAATGGTGATCTACGTTTACCGAGGAAAGACTCATGAGCCAAGGCGCTAAACCATACTGGTTTAGCTCTACTCCACGCATATACTACTACTACTACTACTATCAGGCTCGTGGCCTGGTGGCAAAAGCTCTCGCTTCACACAAGTCACCCATCAGTAAAATGGGTACCAGGGTGTTAGTCGGCTGGTGTGGGTCGCATCCTGGGACAAAATTGACCGGGTCATAATTTGCCCGAAATGCTCTGCATAACAAACGGCTTTCTATGTAATAGTATGTCAGCTGGGTCTGTATACCTTGTACATGTACTTGTATAATAAAAACTTTGTTATATTATTATTATTACTACTTCTACTACTAATAATAATAGTAATAATAATTTAATTAATATCGTAAAGCTGTAATTGCTGGAGAAAGAGCACTCTTACGAAGGTGAAAACAAGAGGCAAATTTTTAACTTATGTGTTGGTAAATCTTAACATGTTAGCAAATAACGTTTGTGTATGAGAGTGTACTCACCTAGTTGTTGTTGCAGGGGTCGAGTCACATCTCGTGTGTGTGTGCGTGTGTGTACTCACCTAGTTGTGGTTGCAGGGGTCGAGTCACAGCTCCTGTGTGTGTGTGTATGTGTGTGTGTGTGTGTGTGTGCATCTTCGTCCACCCTCACAAGTCCTACACTTACCCACACAGAGTAACCATACACATAGCTGCCAGCCTCACACATCATGTCTTGCGACCAGGTGCCCCAAACACCATGGACGTTCTGCCTCACTGGCACCGCTACTGTTATAAGCGAAACATCTCTAATAAGAACAGTATCAGAAGTGTATGTTACCTGTTTAATTAGTTGCTTAATGAATAATTAAGTGCATCTCTCTTTCAATAATAGCCCATATGGAAACAGAAACTCAAGATATTAATTTATCTGTATATTTCGACCCCCTTCTACTGAAAAGGATCCCAGAAGGGGGTCGAAATATACAGATTAATTAATTTACTGAGTTTCTGTCCCCCATGTGGGTTGTTAGGAGAAAGAAAATATTCAGATTTTTCTCCCAATCTATTTTATTTATCTACTTGGCTGAGGCTCTGTGGCTCAGTATACTACCCCATATAAGACAAAATGGCCAATTAGTCAGAATCTCCATTTAATATATTTCATTTAAAATGTTAAAAATTAAGTTTAGCACCAAACTAACATAAACAACTCCCCCTGACCTTGCTATAATGAATGTAATTAAATTTAGCCTAATTGTACTAAACATATTTATTGTCTATTCTAACTTTTCTTTCACATAGATGAATATCACCCACTTTTCTTTCTTATGGATGAACATTACTCACCTTCCTTGGCCATGTAGACATCATAGCCTATGTCCTGGACGAGACTGACAGCCATCGGATACTGGATGAGTTGACAGTTGTTGAGGGAGGTGTTGACGGCCCAGTTGAAGGCCTCGCACTGGGTGTTTATCAGACACAAACTAGCACAATCAAACCTGTATCCTGAACATTAACGAAAAAAAATTTCAGCTTTATTTAGGCATTATCAAAGTTGGAATTCACACATACGTAAAGGTTAATAATAATAATAATAATAATAATAATAATAATAATAATAATAATAATAATAATAATAATAATAATAATAATATTCTATTATTGTATTATAAATTGTCGAAATTATATTTAATATAAACATTTACATTTATAAGGATAATGATTTTTATAGCGTCTGGGAAATGGGAGGTGATCTGTTACTCCAAGGAAGAAAAGGGTAGTTCAATCCCAATTATCAAGGGACTATCATTAACGGCAAAAGTCCCCTTCCCCTTCCCTTGAAGGGTAAACAGAACTGTTACATTTCCCCTAGGGTCACTTACCACAGCTCACATTGCTGAGGAAGTTGCCTTCAAGCCTGTGAGAGGCGACGCTCTGGTAAAACCTGGTGGTCAGTGCCCGGGCTGATGATACCCACAACACCACCAGGCAGGTGAGGGCAGATGTCTTCATTGTCTTTATAAGGGAGAGACCTACTTCGTTGCCTTTTCTTCGCTGTCTTCTTTCTGTTTTAGGCGCTTCGTCTAACAGAAATTTTAGCACCGGCTTTCAGGAAAATTGGATTTTATCAGCCAAGAATATTTCAAGCCTAAAGTGGGAGGTGAAGTAAACTCTCAGTGCATATACCCTTATATACCTCTCGGTGTATACAGGACCGTATGTGGCAGTGTCTCAGCAAGCAGAGACACTGATGGCACTTGACTCGCTGCTGCAGGCACAGTTCTCTATTGCTTTGTGCTTGGCACTCACGCTTGCTGAATGGTTGGCATTCAGAGTTGGTCAGGGAAACGGAAGGGTTGCTCCAATTCCTTAGAATCAATAGCTCTTCTCCATGGATCTGAATAAGGTTCAGAGGCGAGGCGAGGAGCAGGCGACCGTCAGCGATGCCGGGGACGACCACAGTGACGACCCGACTCACTGTCCGCCTAGTGTATTGATAAAGCCACTGGAGGGCGAAACGTCTACATAGTAAAGATACCCACATGATGTACGCGTGTCTAATTCATCACAACGAGCTAGTGTATCTGCCTCGCAGTCTGTGGAAGGAGGATCGAGCCTGGAACACGCCTTGTGCTGAATGGCTCATACAGGTTTACCTCTTTAAATAAATATAAAAATGGGAGGCCTATCCACTGCCTAAGAACCATTCAGGGTGCAGATTCAGGAAGAAATCCAAATATTCTTCCTTGAAGCCTTTTTATCCACTTCTCCGAGGCTAAGGGTCCAGGGTCCCAGCGGTGGACCCCATCATACACACACACACACACACACACACACACACACACACACACACACACACACACACACACACACACACACACACACACACACACACACACACATATATATATATATATATATATATATATATATATATATATATATATATATATATATATATATATATATATATATATATAGTATTCTCGTATATGAGTTGTATGGAGTCAGCAAACAGCAGCAGCAGTTGGAAGCAGAAATACCAGCACTATTTGTCAGCTCACAGCAACAGTACCAATAACACTATTAAAAACAGCATGTTTATATTTATTAACAGCACTTGCTTCTGATTTAGTAGCCTTAACTGAAGGCATGCTACGTGCTAAACATGCAATCAGAGGCAGCAAACACATTGCTAGACGGGTTATGGCGTTATCATGGAATATGAGGTACATTGTCAACCCAGATTTAGGGATATAAATTTTTTTTTATTCAAAACCCGGCATAGTGGATTAATGCAATCCACTTCAACGCCAGGTTTAGTAAAGAATCTGGTGGAGGGAGGAGACTTCTGATATACCCACTGCTTACTTTGAATACAAAACAAATTTATTGTCCATCACAATTCTTTTTTGTGTTTTCTCCTTTGCTGGTCACTGGCTGGACGATGGCAGGGCGTCATTATGAGCCAGAAGCTCCTCTGTACGAGGTAGGGCGTCATTATGAGCCAGAAGCTCCTCTGTACGAGGTAGGGCGTCATTATGAGCCAGAAGCTCCTCTGTACGAGGTAGGGCGTCATTATGAGCCAGAAGCTCCTCTGTACGAGGTAGGGCGTCATTATGAGCCAGAAGCTCCTCTGTACGAGGTAGGGCGTCATTATGAGCCAGAAGCTCCTCTGTACGAGGCAGGGCGTCATTATGAGCCAGAAGCTCCTCTGTACGAGGTAGGGCGTCATTATGAGCCAGAAGCTCCTCTGTATGAGGTAGGGCGTCATTATGAGCCAGAAGCTCCTCTGTACGAGGCAGGGCGTCATTATGAGCCAGAAGCTCCTCTGTACGAGGTAGGGCGTCATTATGAGCCAGAAGCTCCTCTGTACGAGGTAGGGCGTCATTATGAGCCAGAAGCTCCTCTGTACGAGGTAGGGCGTCATTATGAGCCAGAAGCTCCTCTGTACGAGGTAGGGCGTCATTATGAGCCAGAAGCTCCTCTGTACGAGGTAGGGCGTCATTATGAGCCAGAAGCTCCTCTGTACGAGGTAGGGCGTCATTATGAGCCAGAAGCTCCTCTGTACGAGGTAGGGCGTCATTATGAGCCAGAAGCTCCTCTGTACGAGGTAGGGCGTCATTATGAGCCAGAAGCTCCTCTGTACGAGGTAGGGCGTCATTATGAGCCAGAAGTCCTCTGTACGAGGCAGGGCGTCATTATGAGCCAGAAGCTCCTCTGTACGAGGTAGGGCGTCATTATGAGCCAGAAGCTCCTCTGTACGAGGTAGGGCGTCATTATGAGCCAGAAGCTCCTCTGTACGAGGCAGGGCGTCATTATGAGCCAGAAGCTCCTCTGTACGAGGTAGGGCGTCATTATGAGCCAGAAGCTCCTCTGTACGAGGTAGGGCGTCATTATGAGCCAGAAGCTCCTCTGTACGAGGTAGGGCGTCATTATGAGCCAGAAGCTCCTCTGTACGAGGTAGGGCGTCATTATGAGCCAGAAGCTCCTCTGTACGAGGTAGGGCGTCATTATGAGCCAGAAGCTCCTCTGTACGAGGTAGGGCGTCATTATGAGCCAGAAGCTCCTCTGTACGAGGCAGGGCGTCATTATGAGCCAGAAGCTCCTCTGTACGAGGTAGGGCGTCATTATGAGCCAGAAGCTCCTCTGTACGAGGTAGGGCGTCATTATGAGCCAGAAGCTCCTCTGTACGAGGTAGGGCGTCATTATGAGCCAGAAGCTCCTCTGTACGAGGTAGGGCGTCATTATGAGCCAGAAGCTCCTCTGTACGAGGTAGGGCGTCATTATGAGCCAGAAGCTCCTCTGTACGAGGCAGGGCGTCATTATGAGCCAGAAGCTCCTCTGTACGAGGGAGGGCGTCATTATGAGCCAGAAGCTCCTCTGTACGAAGTAGGGCGTCATTATGAGCCAGAAGCTCCTCTGTACGAGGTAGGGCGTCATTATGAGCCAGAAGCTCCTCTGTACGAGGTAGGGCGTCATTATGAGCCAGAAGCTCCTCTGTACGAGGTAGGGCGTCATTATGAGCCAGAAGCTCCTTTGTACGAGGCAGGGCGTCATTATGAGCCAGAAGCTCCTCTGTACGAGGTAGGGCGTCATTATGAGCCAGAAGCTCCTCTGTATGAGGTAGGGCGTCATTATGAGCCAGAAGCTCCTCTGTACGAGGCAGGGCGTCATTATGAGCCAGAAGCTCCTCTGTACGAGGTAGGGCGTCATTATGAGCCAGAAGCTCCTCTGTACGAGGTAGGGCGTCATTATGAGCCAGAAGCTCCTCTGTACGAGGTAGGGCGTCATTATGAGCCAGAAGCTCCTCTGTACGAGGTAGGGCGTCATTATGAGCCAGAAGCTCCTCTGTACGAGGTAGGGCGTCATTATGAGCCAGAAGCTCCTCTGTACGAGGTAGGGCGTCATTATGAGCCAGAAGCTCCTCTGTACGAGGCAGGGCGTCATTATGAGCCAGAAGCTCCTCTGTACGAGGTAGGGCGTCATTATGAGCCAGAAGCTCCTCTGTACGAGGTAGGGCGTCATTATGAGCCAGAAGCTCCTCTGTACGAGGTAGGGCGTCATTATGAGCCAGAAGCTCCTCTGTACGAGGTAGGGCGTCATTATGAGCCAGAAGCTCCTCTGTACGAGGTAGGGCGTCATTATGAGCCAGAAGCTCCTCTGTACGAGGTAGGGCGTCATTATGAGCCAGAAGCTCCTCTGTACGAGGTAGGGCGTCATTATGAGCCAGAAGCTCCTCTGTACGAGGTAGGGCGTCATTATGAGCCAGAAGCTCCTCTGTACGAGGTAGGGCGTCATTATGAGCCAGAAGCTCCTCTGTACGAGGTAGGGCGTCATTATGAGCCAGAAGCTCCTCTGTACGAGGTAGGGCGTCATTATGAGCCAGAAGCTCCACTGTACGAGGTAAGGCGTCATTATGAGCCAGAAGCTCCACTGTACGAGGTAGGGCGTCATTATGAGCCAGAAGCTCCACTGTACGAGGTAGGGCGTCATTATGAGCCAGAAGCTCCTCTGTACGAGGTAGGGCGTCATTATGAGCCAGAAGCTCCTCTGTACGAGGTAGGGCGTCATTATGAGCCAGAAGCTCCTCTGTACGAGGTAGGGCGTCATTATGAGCCAGAAGCTCCTCTGTACGAGGTAGGGCGTCATTATGAGCCAGAAGCTCCTCTGTACGAGGCAGGGCGTCATTATGAGCCAGAAGCTCCTCTGTACGAGGCAGGGCGTCATTATGAGCCAGAAGCTCCTCTGTACGAAGTAGGGCGTCATTATGAGCCAGAAGCTCCTCTGTACGAGGTAGGGCGTCATTATGAGCCAGAAGCTCCTCTGTACGAAGTGTTATTTTAAAATAAACTGATAAGATATTTTTCTTGTACAAAAGAGAGTAAGCAAAGATAGCAACTCATGACTGAGGCGCCCACACTGTACGCTTATCTGGAGTAATCTTGTGATATCAAGGCAACAGCTAATCAAACAGTGTTTACCCTGCGGCTCGGTCTGAGATCAGGCATCATGGTGGATCAGGGTCTGATCAACCAGGCTGTTACTGCTGGCCGCACGCAAACTGATATACGAACCACAGCCTGGTTGGTCAGGTACTGACTTTAGATGCCTGTCCAGTGCCTTCTTGAAGACAGCCAGGGGTCTACTGATATCCTGGGAGGCAGTTGAACAGTCTTGGGCCCCGGACACTTATTGTGTTGTCTCTCAGTATACTCATGACGCCCCTGCTTTTCAATGGGGAATGTTGCATCTCCTGACGAGTCTTTTTGCTTTCATAGGGAGTGATTTTTGTGTGCAAGTTTGGTACTAATCCCTCTAGGATTTTCCAAGTGTATATTATCATGTATCTTTCTCGCCTGCGTTCCAGGGAATACGGATCAAGAACCTTCAACCGTTCCCAGTAATTTAGGTGCCTTATCGTACTTATGTGTGCCGTGAAAGTTCTTTGTACACTCTCCAGGTCAGCAATGTCGCCTGCCTTGAAGGGGGCAGTTAGTATACAGCAGTATTCCAGCCTAGAGTGAACAAGCGATTTGAAGAGAATCATCATGGGCTTGGTGTCCCTAGTTTTGAAGATTCTCATTATCCATCCTATCATTTTCCTATACGAAACTCTTAAGGAGCCATTGAACGTGTCATCATATGATATAGACTCCTGTCAGGCGATTCTTTTTCCTGGTGAATAAACTAACATGCGTGTGAATAAACTGCTAAGATGTCGACGCTTTCACTTGTAAAATACTCTGATTCTGAGTATGTCTGATTTATTTTTTTCACGACGGTGGTCAGAGCTGACACGACGGTGAATGATCGTGGAAGAATTGACTGTGATTGCTTCGGGCCGACTTGCTTCTGGAAGAGGCCACCTCACAGGGCTGACACGATCGTTCACGACGGTGGTCAGGGCTTGAAAGATTGTTTAACAAGAATGGTCTGGGGTGGTACGATCCTAAGGTTTTCAGACACAATATAATTGCTAGATGTAATATTATCCTTAGATAACAATATTGATACGTATCATTTTAGCACTCGCTCTGATATTGTTTGTTTACATATGGTAAACATATCCAGATACCAGTCAGGCGCTGTTTTATCTTGCATTAAGAATATTAATACACACATTCCGATGACTTTTGCAAGGACAATCATGGCGCTGTCATGAGCAAGATATTTTGTTTTATATGTTAGACTCTGTATTCATAAGACATGAATACAAAAGGTTTAATTCTGACCTTTCAGTCACTGTAGACCCCTCAAGGGAAGGTCCTTGATGCTGGTGAGGGGTTCTGATCTAAGGAATTGAACCTGTGCTCCATTTCCTTCCCCCCAGTGCTGTACTCAGCGAATTGTACTCAATTGTGGTTGCATGGATCGAGTTTCAGCTCCTGGTCCCGCCTTTCTGCTGGCCGTTACTAGTTTCCTCTCTCCTGACTTCTTGAGCCCTGTCATTCATATTCTTCAAGCTCTACTGTTCCGTTGTTTACTTCGTTCCACTACCTGATCACTCTAAACCCCTGCAGGTTTACCGCTCCCTCATGAGTACAACAGTGATAATCACTCACTGTTAAGCTTTATTATGTCAACTGACGTAATTTTCTTGATAAAGCTCTACATAGAGCGAAACGTTGCCTCACTAAACGCTTGCTCTACACCTGTAGCTTCTTAATTACTCAGGACAATAAGATTTTCTCATCCACACTAATATCGTAAGAAGCAACTTTAAAATTTTTGTAGTTAAAAATTTCTGAAGGTACAACATAGCTCCCCTTTCCTCTTTTGTGGTTAAAAGTACTTTTCTCCTGTGTTAATCTCTTACGCATTAATTAAAGACATGCTAATTATGCAGACTGGTGTTTAGGATGGGGTGTGAGAAGGCGCCGTGGAGACCACAATGGCTACACTATCTTGCTTAACTACCCTGGACAGATTAGTTACTGTGACAGGTGGTGAGGGTCGCATTAAAAACTTGGCACACAGCCTCTCCTCCCAACTCATTGTTTACATATATATAACCTGCTACCCAGAACGCTGGTTGTGTGCACTCACCTATTTGTGGTTGCAGGGTCATGTGTGTGTGTGTGAGGGGAAAAGGGGGATGGAATGAGGTTGCTTGTTGTTGATGATTGGTTATATCTTCGTCAAGACGTCTGCTGGAGATGTTTCTGTGTGTGAGAGAAAATACACTTGGATCAGAATGCTTCACTCAGGACTCCTCACAGTGAAATTTCTCTGTCTCTCTCTCTCTCTCTTTCACACACACACACACACACACACACACACACACACACACACACATATATACATAAACAAACAAGCAACAGATACTCAGCAACTCACTGTATCGGGATTTCCAAACACAATAGCTAATTGAGATGGGTATAAATCAGGAACAAAATTAAACCAAAAGTTGTCCAACAGTAAGTGGCTCAATGCCACTGGGTGCCACCCGAGGGGAGGGGACACGGAGACAATAACAGAGAACAAAAAGGCACAATACCGTGACTGGAACAATACACAAATTACCCACACTTGGGAGAAACCTATGACGACGTTTCGGTCCAACTTGGACCATTTACAAAGTCACAAAGGTGAGGATTGACACAGACAAGACTATGAAGCTGAACACTGCTCGAGGCTGAGGGACTGACCACCTCTACCTTACCTCTTCAAAGATTTACGGTGCCCCCGTGGCCTGATCGCTAAAGCTCTCGCTTCACACGGCGAGGGTCTGCGTTCGATTCCCAGCGAGGGTAGAAGCATTGGGCGTGTTTCTTTACACCGGTTTGTCTATGTTCACCCATCAGTAAAATGGGTACCTGGAAGTTAATCGACTTGTGTGGGTCGCATCCTGGGACAAGGACCTAATTTGCAGGCAATGCTCTGCATAACAAGGGGCTCTCTATATAGTAGTATGTCATTGATGTCAGCTAGACCTGTAAACCTTGTACATGTACTTGTAGTAAATAAAGACTGACCACCTCACTGCTTCTGCCGTCTCCAAAGTCTTGTCGCCTCTGTATTTAAATGAGAAAGCCTGCAGAGCAGACGAAACGTTTCAACAATAAGATACCCAACTGTCGCACATGTATCTTACTTATCTCTACCATTAATTTCATGAGTCAAAATTCTTTCCTGACGTGCAGTAGTCTCGCGCTATTGGTGCTCGGACGGTAAACATGATAATTGTATTTTACGTTTTTCAGAGGTAATTATAGTGATGGTGTTGGAGAATAATGACTAGTGCGGACAGGAGTGTGTGTGAGTGCTGTGTCAGTTGTGTTTGAGGGAAGTAAACATCATCTTCTTGGTCACGATACTGAAACTAATAAATTGTTGTGACTAGACTGCTTTATTCTGTGTGTGTGTGAGAGAGTTTACGAAGCCAAACCAAATTGACTAACAAAATCGTAATAACACTATTGTAAACAAATCACGGTGGGGGAGGGGGTTAAACTCAAATTCTATGGAACGACGCCAGCCTGAAGTCAGCGGCGCGACGCCAGCCTGAAGCCAGCGGCGCGACGCCAGCCTGAAACAAGAGGAGCGTCAGCGGGAAGAGCTCATGAGTTGAACCATCTTGTTGAAATGACCAAGTTGTTACGCTTTCGTGGGTAATTAGTTGCAAGGAAGGGCGGAACAGAGGGTGGAGATAGGGAGACAAAAAGTTAGGGATGGGATGGGAGGGAAGAAACGATCAATAAGCAGTAATTGCTGTACACATCAGCAGTTCCATGCTTACACAAGACACTGGCTGCTCTTGACCTGACCACCGTGTTATGCTACGAGTCATTAAACCATTATTTTGAGCTAAATAATTGCAGGTTCGATCGAAGGAAACTTCAGTTCTTTGGATCAGGAGATCTTCACGAACATCAAAGTAAACATCAACTAATCTAGGAACAAATGCTAGCTATGACTCCCTATCATATTCCATCACTCTGGCTGCGTCACATACGTCATCTTTTGAAAGCAGTAGAACAATGAAGATATAAAGTATTCCATTAAAGGTTCATCAGCTACGACAGCTTCCAAGGTTTCCTGCCAGCAGAGCTGGAGTTACTATCACTTGGGACTCACCATCTTCCAGCAGAGCTGCAGTTACTATCACATGGGACTCACCATCTTCCAGCAGAGCTGCAGTTACTATCACAATGGGACTCACCATCTTCCAGCAGAGCTGCAGTCACTATCACAATGGGACTCACCATCTTCCAGCAGAGCTGCAGTCACTATCACAATGGGACTCACCATCTTCCAGCAGAGCTGCAGTCACTATCACAATAGGACTCACCATCTTCCAGCAGAGCTGCAGTCACTATCACATAGGACTCACCATCTTCCAGCAGAGCTGCAGTCACTATCACATGGGACTCATCATCTCTCAGGATGACCTACCCCACACACAGCAGAAATGTAATTAATTGAGATGTCTCCATCACCACAGAATGGAAGTAATAAAAACAATAAATAAGAAAGTGTTACACACATACACATTACATATAAATGTCTCTGTTAAACACACGTGACATAAATGTCGACTACTGGAAAGCTGTTTCATCTGAGCTTCTTGGGGAAAAAGAAAGTAAGGGAGCAGGAAATTAACTTTATTAGTGCTGTGAGAATGACGATCCCGGCGCCAGACAACGTGACGACTGTCAACTGCGTAGTCTAGCTGTGCCAGTGTTGTTATCCATGGTGCCAAGAGTTGTTATATTGCAAAATTCAATAATAATAATAATGATAATAATAATAATACCACTGCTACAATAATAATAATAAAATAATAATAATATACTAATGATAATAATAATAATTCCACTTCTACACTAACAACAACAACAATAACAACAACAATAATAATAATAATAAAAGAGCCCAAATTTTCAAAGAGAACATACAACTGGATTTCTTTGATAGCCTTAATCTGCTGGTATTGTGCTGGGTGTGGCTCTGGTACTGTGTAGTAGTGGTGGCGGAGTGGTGATAGTAATAGTGGTGATTGTGGTAGTTGTGATTGTGGGGACAATCAACCTGTGATACAGCAGTATGACGGTCATACACTTGTTCCCACGGCCATACACTTGTTCCCACGGCCATACACTTGTTCCCACGGCCATACACTTGTTCCCACGGCCATACACTTGTTCCCACGGTCACACACTTGTTCCCACGGTCACACACTTGTTCCCACGGTCATACACTTGTTCCCAAGGGCATACACTTGTTCCCAAGGGCATACACTTGTTCCCAAGGGCATACACTTGTTCCCAAGGGCATACACTTGTTCTCAATATCATTCACATGTTTCCAGGGTCATACACGTGTTCTTACGGCCATACACGTGTTCTCACACACAACACAAGTGTTCACATATCAGTTCATATCTTCCCACACTCAGCACGTGTTGCCACAGCACATGTCTTCCCACAGCGCATGTCTTCCCACAGCACATGTGTTTCAACAGTACGTGTTCCCACACTCAGCACATGTTCCCACAGCACATGTCTTCCCACATACAACATGTGTTCCCACACGCAACGCAACGTACGCAATCGAACCTTCGTATTGCCTCCATAATGAGTGACATTCAGAGTCCAACCTTCCCACTTCCAGAAAATGCTCCCTAATCTCACTGGAATTACTGTTGCCTGGACAATTGGCTTGTTTATCCGGGAATTGCAACCTGTTACAAGGACCTTGACCCGTTCTCCTTAATTCAGTGAACCTCAAGAATATACACCCGTAAGTGTATGTCTGGCAGTGTGTGTATATATACACTTGTAGTTTACTTTAATCCCTATTTTAAATATTAAAGTATTCTGCGTAACAAGGGGCTTTCTACATGCACACCTGAATGACACAACCATCTCTGTATAAACATTGTATTATGTTGTAATAAAGTAATAATAATAATAATAATTATTATTATTATTATTATTATTATTATTATTATTATTATTATTATTGACTAATGGTGAACCGGTGACCCTCGTGTAATAGATAAGCTTTAAGTCCCATTAATTAAACAGTCTGACTGATTGGGTTAATGGGACAGAGGATCGAGTCTATACTCTAAATATCATTGTTATAATCAGAGGGAAGCGCTAAAACAGTTTGGGTCATACAGTGGATGGGAAATATTAGGAAATCAGGTTCACTCCAAGGGGAGGATAGGTCCAATTTTCTGGGCTCAAGAGCCCCATCACCGGTGACAAGGCACCTCTCTCTCCTGCAGAAAGGAAGGGGCGGAAAGGGGGGTTGGAAAGAAAGGGGCGGAAAGGGAGAGGGTGGAAAGGGAGGTTATGAGGGTGGAGTCTGAGGGAGGGAGATGAGTAGATATAAAGAGAGGAGGTGACTGGAGGCTGGTCAGTTGGCAGAAGCTCCACGTTCTCTCTCGTCCTCCTCCTTCGAGGTCCACCTCAGCGCCAGTTGACAGGTAAGAGTCGTCCCTTCTGCTCTTACTGACTACTGGAAGATCCAACCAACTGCGGGACGATCCAACTAACTACTGGACGATCCAACTAACTACTGGACGATCCAACTAACTGTTGGACGATCCAACTAACTACTGGACGATCCAACTAACTACTGGACGATCCAACTAACTACTGGACGATCCAACTAACTTCTGGACGATCCAACTAACTTCTGGACAATCCAACTAACTTCTGGACGATCCAACTAACTACTGGACGATCCAACTAACTACTGGACGATCCAACTAACTGTTGGACGTGTTAACTATCCAATAGACAACAGCATCAGGTGTGTAGAAAGTAACAGAATAATCACTGACATGATGGAACAGAGATACACACAGAGAGAAAAATGCTATGCTTTATTTGCGACGTTTCTCAAATCAGGGACCTGAAAAACCTACTTTTTGGGCGAAACGTTGTCTTTAAGGAATCGCTTTACACTGCATTGGTGTTTCTGCTTCCATTGTGTCAGTACGTTATGCTATTTCTCTCCCAACATGCTTTGTGTTGCGAGTGGGTTTTGTCAACAGTGTTGTTCAATAGAACACAAGATCTAGCGTTTGAAACGGTAACTTTAAAAGACGTTTCGGTCCGTCATGGACCATTGTCAAGCCGTTGCTTGGAAATGGTCCAGGACGAACCGAACTATTGTCTAAAATTTCGTCTCTATGTGGCAAGTTAATTGTGATTCTTTTGTTAAGAAACATTTTCTTTTCGAAACTGATATTTTGATTTTAAAATGCCTCATATGCCTTCATGGCAATCATGTATTCACCTACATGGGGCTGCAGTGGTCGAATCTCGGCTCCAGGTTGTGTACTGTGAATACCACTAACTTTCAGGTTGTTGTATAGTTGTATTGCAGTGAACTGTAATACATTTATCACTGTTATTATTTTTTATGAGGACTGGAAGATTTTATGCACTTTTAGAGGGTTGAGTGGTTGTCTTAGAGGGTTGAGTGGTGGTCTTAGAGGGTTGAGTGGTGGTCTTATAGGGTTGAGTGGTGGTCTTAGAGAGTTGAGTGGTGGTCTTTAGAGGGTTGAGTGGTGGTCTTAGAGGGTTGAGTGGTGGTCTTTAGAGGGTTGAGTGGTGGTCTTTAGAGGGTTGAGTGGTGGTCTTAGAGAGTTGAGTGGTGGTCTTTAGAGGGTTGAGTGGTGGTCTTATAGGGTTGAGTGGTGGTCTTAGAGAGTTGAGTGGTGGTCTTTAGAGGGTTGAGTGGTGGTCTTAGAGGGTTGAGTGGTGGTCTTAGAGAGTTGAGTGGTGGTCTTTAGAGGGTTGAGTGGTGGTCTTAGAGGGTTGAGTGGTGGTCTTTAGAGGGTTGAGTGGTGGTCTTAGAGGGTTGAGTGGTGGTCTTTAGAGGGTTGAGTGGTGGTCTTAGAGGGTTGAGTGGTGGTCTTTAGAGGGTTGAGTGGTGGTCTTTAGAGGGTTGATGCATTGGTCCCCAGGATTCATTATACAATTTATTACTTTCACGATATTGCGGAATTTTAAATTTACTTGATTCCTGGTTTGTCTCCTTAATGGTCTTCTGTCGACCAAAGTCGCCCACGTACTTGACTGCGCTTTTATCAATTTGTTTGTGTATCCTGTGTATTGATTTAAGAAGCTTGAAGAATGCGACACTTATGCAGCATATGGGAATCTTTATTGAGGAAACGTTTCGCCACACCGTGGCTTCATCAGTCCAATACAAAGAAGAACGATGTCAGAAGAGGAAGAGTTTGAGGTAATCAGTCCCTGAGCCTGGAATCGAAATGTTTCCTCAATAAAGATTCCCATATGTTGTCTAAGTGTCTCATTCTTCAACCTGTCGGTTTTCTAAACCATTTATCACATTTAAGAAGCTTTTTCCACGGGCAAAACGTCACAGTAAAGTTCCGCTTTGCACCATTAGTCGTAATCTAAAACCGGAATCTTTCCCCTTTCTCACCCCTGCCCATCATTCGAACCCTCCCCTCTCTCACCCCTGCCCATCATTCGAACCCTCCCCTCTCTCACCCCTGCCCATCATTCGAACCCTCCCCTCTCTCACCCCTGCCCATCTTTCGAACACTCCTCTGTCTCCTTGAAACTTGATTACCTCTCATTTTCCAAACACTGACCACCATACAGGTTTACAATTTTTCAAAAATGCCACCAATTACCCTCTTCTGAGCACTTTCCTCAATGTTGCAGCAACATGATCATTGCATCGTCGTTTAGATATAGATGACATAACTCGATTTAGATAGTAATTTTGCAACACAGCCAAGCCATTTTTTTTTGCTGTCATGGAACAGTGGCGTATGGTACCATATTTATACATGCTGATGAATTATTGATGATAATGTTACGTGATACTGACAGGGGGGTTCGAAAAACGGACATACAATGAAAACACTGAGACATTTTACTCCAAATGTTCCGGTATTGAGATGGAAATTGATAGTCGTTGGGGAGGTAATCAGGTTTGATACGAGGAGGGGGTGGTATCTCCAGTTACTTCACAAGTGGTCTGGTAACTTACTGTTTGAAGCTCAGGTGTTCTTAGGTTTATAGTCTCAGGTGTTCTTAGGTTTATAGTCTCAGGTGTTCTTAGGTTTATAGTCATAGGTCTTTAGTGAAAGAGTCTCAGTTTTTATTGTATCAGTCACTGTTAATGTATCTTATCAACAGCTTCATCATAGTGGAGCAGCAGTAGTAGCAGCAGCAGAAGCAGAATCTTCATTAGAGAACAGCAGCAGCAGCAGCAGCAGCTAGCCAACCGACGTCAACTGTAAGAACAGCAGAAGCAGCACAGTCACCATCACTGCCACCAACATCACCATTAACAACTGCCACCAGCATAACCAATAACACTAACACCAGCAACACCAACACTGCTACCAGCATCACCAATAACAACTGCCACCAGAATCACCAATAACAACTGCCACCAGCATCACCAATAACAACTGCCACCAACATCACCAATAACTGCCACCAACATCACCAATAACAACTGCCACCAACATCACCAATAACATTACCACCAGTGACACCAACACTGCCACCAACATCACCAATAACAACTGCCACCAGCATCACCAATAACACTATCACCAGCGACACCAAAGTCAGCCTTTGCTCTCAGCCATGGCACTAGTAACAACTACCATCATATCAATAGGCACTCTCGGGGCAGGTCTGGCAGTCACTCTGGCAGGGGCTCTTGGTCTTGGTATCGCCGGTCTTACCTTGGCTGGAATCTCTGCGAAGAACCAAAAGAATCGTGTTAATTACCGTGGCCGTTCAGGAGCAGTTCGCGGAGCCCCAGCGACTGTTCCTTCTAGCACCCCTCGAACCAATCCTACGAGGCCCCGTCCTACGATCCCGATCCCCCGTGGCCCTGTCCCTGGTGGTACGGGCCCCATTCCGGGAAGCCCTGGGGGCGGCAATGCTCTTGGGGGACGTGGGAGGCGCGGAAAGCGTTCGATTCACGAAGAATCGGCCGCCCTGGAGAACGTGATGGAGGAGATCCGAGCGCAGGACGTGTCGGGGTGCGGAAGGAGACTGGTATGCGAGCTAGCGGCAACCGACCTGCGGAGACTCACTGTCCAGGAGCTCTCAATTCTCAACCTGGTGGGGTGAGTCTCACTGCAGAATTTATTTGTACTCACCAGGTGCTGTAAGACTTACTGCTATAACACTCCCCGCATGAATACAAAATAATAATTCACAAATAACCCTCACATAGGAGAGTGAACCTATGACGACGTTTCGGTCCGAAACGTATTCATAGGTTCACTCTTCTGTGTGCAGGATATTTGTTTATTGCTAACATAGTTCACAAGGTGTCATTTATTGTCTTTATTATTATTATTATTATTATTATTATTATTATTATTATTATTAATTATTACAATTAATTATGTTCATGAGAAAGCACTAAATCAGTAGGAGTCATGCAGCGTTTGGGGGTGTAATTAGGTGTCATCTGAGAAAAGGAAGAGTCGCTCTAACTCGTGAACCAAGAGCTCTTCACCAGCATGACCAGCATCACCCTTGAAAGGTGATGTCTTCATACTTCTAGCTTCGAGTCAACTAAAACCTAATCTTTTTCTTCCTCCCCAGACCATCGGTACTGCCGGGAAAATACCTGCCCTCTGGAGCCGCCTCTGGGGAGTATAGGGCAGCGAGGGGAGTGGGTGAAGCTGGGGTAGACTGTGGCCAAATCTTCACTACTTGTCCCTTGAGTGGGGACCAACTGAGGATATCAGTCTTGGCCCTTATACCTTAGGCCCCAGAACGCCTTTGGACTTGTTTCGAACGTCTCGGAGTCCCATCTACAAGGACCACCTTAGCATATCTGTGGGTCGTAGCCTCGGAACGCCTTTGGACTTGCTTCGAACGCTCCAGAGTTCCATTTACAAGGACCACGTTAGCATTCTGTGGGTCGTAGCCTCGGAACGCCTTTGGACTTGTTTCGAACGTCTCTGAGTTCCATCTACAGGATCACCTTTATCTGTGGGTCTTTCCCACAAGGGTTTGCTAAGTACGGCCCGGTGTTTCATTTACTTGACCACTTTAAGATATGTTTGTCTCACCCACAAGGATTTCCTTAGGACGCTTCTGAGTTTTAGCTACCGAGATGAACTTAAGACGCCTCTAGATCCAATTGACAAATACTAGCATGAGAAACCTCTGAGTACCAGAGCCACCTTAGTACGACTGTGGGTCTTAGCTTACAAAATATCCTCAGGAAACATGTAGGACTCACTCAAAAATATAGGACTAAATTAGGAAACTTGTAGGTTTCATTCGTTAAGACTAGATTAAGAAGTCTGTGGATCTTATCCACCAAGACTAGATTAGGAAGCTGTGAGTTTATCTTCTAAGATTAGAATTAGAAGACTGAGGTTTATCCAGTACAACTCGATAGCTTATGGGTTCCATCCACAAGGACAAGGAGTCGATTAAGAAGTCTGTGGGTCATCCACAGGAGTTAGTTTAAGGAATCTGTGGGTCGTCCACAGGAGTTAGTTTAAGAAATCAGTGGGTTGTCCACAGGAGTTAGTTAAAGGAATCTGTGGGTCGTCCACAGGAGTTAAAGGAATCTGTGGGTCGTCCACAAATAGTTGATGAAGCTCTTATTTCCAAGGGCAATATTATTTAATTATATTTAACGTTGTACATGTAACTGACATATTTATTCTTTGACTATGAATTAAGCTGCTGTCGTATTAATATTTCTTCAGCTTCAGCTTTAATGAAAGTATTTTATGTATCTGTGGTTGTGTGAGCTCTACATAAATTGTTACTATTATATAAAATAAAATAATATTTGTTATGAAAGTTCGTATAATATTCTTGTAGACTAGAAACCAACAGCAGCGGATCAAGCTTAATCAAAACACACACACACACACACACACACACACACACATACACATGACTCGACCCCTGCAACCACAAATAGGTGAGTACAAATAGGTGAGTACACACACACACACACATACACACACACACACACACACACACACACACACACACAAAGATTTCGGTTAAGTGGAAGCTGCTAGAGTGGGTGTGGCGGAAGCAAGCAGTTACAAGAGTTGGTATAACCGGGACTTAGACGACTCAGTAAAGATGGTCAGTAGTCGCAAAAAAAAAATTCTGATGGAAAGAACCTTGAACATTAAATAATATAGTCTAGAAAGAACATTTAACACTATACATTATGAAAAAAAAAATCACTCTTAAATATATTTACTCAAATTAAAGTCCCATAAAATAATCAACTCTCAGTCTCACAAACAGTAAAAAAAAATAAGTTACAAGTTGTTCCTTTTGAAGAATTCCATAACTCACTAATGAAAATTAAAAGTTCACCGAGGCTCCGACAGACACCTCGGTAATTATAACATCCATAATGAATCTTTCTTTAGTGGAGATGCAGTTACGCTTTTAAAATAAATGCCATAGCACCATATCGTAAACATCAGAGAGAAGCAGGTACAATGAATCCGTCCTTACCAATGGTCATACAATCCTCAAATTAATAAACCAAGGGAGTACCAATACACCAAGGGTGTACTAGTACACCAAGAGTGTACCAGTATATCAAGAGTGTACCAGTATATCAAGGGTGTACCAGTATACCAAGGGTGTACCAGTACACCATGCCTGCCTAAGAAGATTCATACAAACAGATATATTACTATACACTAGGAATCTAAACATGTGCCCCATTCTGACCCCATGCAGTTTTTTATGGATAAATTTCACACCAACATGGCAGATACAAAATATAACCCAATTATCATTATTAGGGAAAGCTAAACCCGTGGCGATTATACAGAGCCTGTGGGGGAGGGGATAGATATGGACGTCATACAGACTCAAATCAGGAAACTGGAGCACAGATACAAAAATCTAACCCAAATTCCTGTAAATCTGTTATCAGTGGCTCGTGAAATCGTAGCATCACGATTATTAATTACTGAGGGAAGCTTCTCCGAGGTGTTTATGATCGTGATAATATCAACACAAGCAGAACAATCTTAAGGAACACAGCCGACGGTGACTGCTGGAGCTACGACCTACATCCACGACTCACCTTGTAACAATCTTGGTAGAATTACACGTCAATATGTTAGGTAAAATGACACAAGTACATCTAATGTGACATTTTATTGTGGCAACGTTTCGGCTTGTAAAAGCTCCTGGAGAGCGAAACGTTGCCACAATAAAATGTCGCATTAGTTGCACTTTTTTTTTTTATCTTAACAACTAACCTTCACTACTGTCCAAGGAGGAGGAGATGAACCAACTTCCTGTACTGCAGACACATCCACTCCACTCTGGAGAATACCTGAGCCATTAGAGACTATCCCTCTCCCCGACACGAAGTAGAACAACCCAAGCTGGTTAACTTGAGGTTGGTTGCTTACCTGATCTTAATGCCTATCCACTCCTCAAAGGGTCATTAAGGCTGCATGCCATCTATTTACCACCAGTAATTATTTTATTCCCTGTTAGCACTAAACCCTTATGGATCATACAGTGCTTGTGCCTGGTTGATCAGACCGCGAGGCCTGGTCTTGGGCCGGGCCGCGAGGGTGTTGGCCCCCGAAATCCCCTCCAGGTATACTCCAAGTATCAGTGAAGAATACTGTAACCTCAAAACACAGGGAATAAAGTGACCTCATAGTGTATATACACAGAGATATACATATTTCTGTGTATATATACTTCCTGGTCCTTTTATATGACGTATTATCTGTAATATTGCCAATATAAACGTAAGGGTCATTAAAGTGATTATAGCCAAGATTAATGTAATTATTTATTTAGAGGTTTGTGTACAAAATTAGTGAGTCATCTTACTAATGTACACATGTATTGTGTACACTATTAATGTACACATGTACTGTGTACACACTTTACTAATGTACACATGTATTGTGTGCACACCTTAATAATGTACACATTGTGTACACCCTTTACTAATGTGCACATTTATTGTGTATATACTTTACTAATGTGCACATGTATTGTGTACAAATTTTATTAATGTACACATGCACCGTGTGTACACCTCGATAATGTACACATGCACCGTGTACACACTTCACTAATGTACACATGCACCGTGTACAACTGCAGTAATAAATACTTATTATTTATCACATTATTATTATTATAATCAAATAGAAGCGCTAAACCACAGGGATTATTTATCACAACAGTCTGAAATAATTTAACATAATTAACACAGGATAATATAGTTAATATATGTAATATATTTATTTATTAACATAGTTAATTACTTTCCATAAAGGGCTAAACCCCTATGGGTAAGTCAGCTTTAATACTGAAACAGCATTTTTCATTATTATTATTAGTAGTAGTATTATTGTCATTATTATTATTGTCATTATTATTATTATTATATTATTATTGTCATTATTATTATTATTATATTATCATTGTCATTATTATTATTATTATATTATTATTGTCATTATTATTATTGTTACTATTATTATGTTCAGGTGGAAAGCGCTAAACTCTTGTCATGAAGCCTCTGGCGAGTGGGAAGTAATGAGATTTGATCCGAGGAAAGGGAGGGTAGCTCCAGTTAATGGTATCAAGAGCCCCTTACCAACATCAGAGCGAACCCCCTCTTGAAGAGCCCTGTGTGTGTGTACTCACCTATTTGTACTCACCTATTTGTGGTTGCATGGGTCGAGTGATAGCTCCTGGCCCCTCCTCTTCACTGTGTATGTGTGTGTGTGTGTGTACATCTGCGCTCGTAAACAACAATCACACAGTGTGTGGTGTTTTCACCCGGTGTTATGTGGGTCAGCTCTGGAGTTACTGTCACTAAGACTGATTGATGCTTCCACCACAGGCTGGTTGATCCTCCTTCCCGAAACAACCAGACGGAAGCACAATAATAATAATGAAAATAAAAAATAATAATGATAACGGTAATAATAATAATAATAATAATAATAATAATAATAATAATAATAATATAATAATAATTATAATAATAATAATAATAATAATAATAAGTCTTACGAGAGGTGCTGAGGTTATAAATAATAGTGAAAATAATCAGCATTTTGGAATATTTTTTTCACCAAAATACTGCTGTATGTCTGGCTGTGTGCAATAAATAAATAAAATCCACGAATTTAAAAAAATAAATATACTGAAGATAAAGCATCAAAAGAAAAATGAGTGAAACAACAGCCATCAAGAAATAAAAGCAAAATATCTTTTATTTTTAAATATATAAATAATTGTTTGGTGAACTTGGTGCAGCCATAAGTGTAACATCATAACTCAGAGGTACACTGAGAGGCCAGCATCACACAGGTACACTGAGAGGCCAGCATCACACAGGTACACTGAGAGGCCAGCATCACACAGGTACACTGAGAGGCCCGCATCACACAGGTACACTGAGAGGCCAGCATCACACAGGTACACTGAGAGGCCAGCATCACAGGTACACTGAGAGGCCAGCATCACACAGGTACACTGAGAGGCCAGCATCACACAGGTACACTGAGAGGCCAGCATCACACAGGTACACTGAGAGGCCAGCATCACACAGGTACACTGAGAAGCCAGCATCACACAGGTACACTGAGAGGCCAGCATCACACAGGTACACTGAGAAGCCAGCATCACACAGGTACACTGAGAGGCCAGCATCACACAGGTACACTGAGAGGCCAGCATCACACAGGTACACTGAGAGGCCAGCATCACACAGGTACACTGAGAGGCCAGCATCACACAGGTACACTGAGAGGCCAGCATCACACAGGTACACTGAGAAGCCAGCATCACACAGGTACACTGAGAGGCCAGCATCACATAGGTACACTGAGAAGCCAGCATCACACAGGTACACTGAGAGGCCAGCATCACATAGGTACACTGAGAAGCCAGCATCACACAGGTACACTGAGAGGCCAGCATCACATAGGTACACTGAGAAGCCAGCATCACACAGGTACACTGAGAGGCCAGCATCACATAGGTACACTGAGAAGCCAGCATCACATAGGTACACTGAGAGGCCAGCATCACATAGGTACACTGAGAAGCCAGCATCACATAGGTACACTGAGAAGCCAGCATCACACAGGTACACTGAGAGGCCAGCATCACAAAGGTACACTGAGAGCCAGCATCACATAGGTACACTGAGAGGCCAGCATCACATAGGTACACTGAGAAGCCAGCATCACAAGGTACACTGAGAGGCCAGCATCACATAGGTACACTGAGAAGCCAGCATCACAAGGTACACTGAGAGGCCAGCATCACACAGGTACACTGAGAAGCCAGCATCACATAGGTACACTGAG
The DNA here is from genome assembly GCA_009830355.1 of Cherax destructor. Classification (NCBI taxonomy): domain Eukaryota; kingdom Metazoa; phylum Arthropoda; class Malacostraca; order Decapoda; family Parastacidae; genus Cherax; species Cherax destructor. The sequence goes on from WNWK01000467.1 coordinate 38,141, forward strand.
AAGCCAGCATCACACAGGTACACTGAGAAGCCAGCATCACACAGGTACACTGAGAAGCCAGCATCACATAGGTACACTGAGAAGCCAGCATCACACAGGTACACTGAGAGGCCAGCATCACATAGGTACACTGAGAAGCCAGCATCACACAGGTACACTGAGAGGCCAGCATCACATAGGTACACTGAGAAGCCAGCATCACATAGGTACACTGAGAGGCCAGCATCACACAGGTACACTGAGAAGCCAGCATCACATAGGTACACTGAGAGGCCAGCATCACATAGGTACACTGAGAAGCCAGCATCACATAGGTACACTGAGAGGCCAGCATCACACAGGTACACTGAGAGGCCAGCATCACATAGGTACACTGAGAGAGCCAGCATCACATAGGTACACTGAGAAGCCAGCATCACATAGGTACATGAGAGCCAGCATCACACAGGTACACTGAGAAGCCAGCATCACATAGGTACACTGAGAGGCCAGCATCACATAGGTACACTGAGAAGCCAGCATCACACAGGTACACTGAGAGGCCAGCATCACACAGGTACACTGAGAGGCCAGCATCACACAGGTACACTGAGAGGCCAGCATCACATAGGTACACTGAGAGGCCAGCATCACATATATACACTGAGAGGCAAGCATCATATTTATATACTGAGAGGCCAGCATCACAGACAGAGATCAGCGTTACACACACACACACACTATTATATACACTTGGAAAATCCTAGAGGGATTAGTACCAAACTTGCACACGAGTGTCACTCCCTACGAAAGCAAAAGACTCGGCAGGCGATGTAACATCCCCCCAATGAAAAGCAGGGGTGCCACTAGCACGTTGAGAGAGAACACAATAAGTGTCAGGGGCCCAAGACTGTTCAACTGCCTCCCAGCGTACATAAGGGGGATTACCAATAGACCCCTGGCTGTCTTCAAGCAGGCACTGGACAGGTACCTAAAGTCGGTACCTGACCAGCCGGGCTGTGGTTAGTACGTCGGACTGCGTGCGGCCAGCAGTAACAGCCTGGTTGATCAGACCCTGATCCACCATGAGGTCTGGTCTCAGACCGAGCCGCGGGGTCGTTGACCCACGGAACTCTCTCCAGGTAAACACATATCAGCATCTCTCTCTCTCACATACACACACACACACAGCTATCTCCATCACTCCTCTCGTAGTGGTTCCCAAGGCGAGCGAGTCACCTGGGGAGACACACCTGTCTTAGGCTCCTCAGTGTTGACTGGAACCTCACTAGTTGGGATCGAGTGTTCCAGGAAGCTGTTTGGAAGCTCACCGGAGACCGAAGTCTCACGGACAGAAGAAATTACTGGTAGAGCTGAGTGTGTGGTGAACACAGTGGCCTCCCTCATGACCGGCTCACTGCGGGGCTGTCCGTGGATCATGGTCTTGTAGGTAAAGCTTGTGATTCGACGTGGCTTGACGGGGATTTGCAACGATCCCGCTTCTGCCTCGGAGTTGTTACTTGCCTGCTGAGGCTCCTTGTTTATCTGAGGTCCAGCGGGGGTCCGGGGCATTACGGTAGTGTAAGGCTCCGTTTTCGCCTGGGGCATTACTGTGGATTTGTAGTTTGTGGTAGTTTGGGGCTCCGTACTTTTCCGAGGCTCTGATAAAGGATCCACAGGTGTCGTCACCCTGGAGAGTCGTCGAGCCTGGGTGGGTCGCCTCCCTCTTGTGCGAGATGTGGTCTCCTTGCGGGTGAAAGTTCCTGGTGGAAGTCGATCTCTGGATTTGAGTCTAATGGTTTTTTCCTGAGTATTAGCTGCTTCCGCCATTGATGACTGTTCTGGAGAAGATGAGGCGCGATTTTGCTGTCCAAGACGAGAATTGGAAAGTTTTCTGGCAGGTGGAGCAGCGTGAATTAAAGTTTCTTTTCGTGGGATGATGGATGAGGGTTGTGTTTGGGGGCCGCGAAGCTGGGAAGGCCGCTTAGCAGGCCTGAATCTGGACTTTGTTTTTGCTGTGTCAGCCGTAGTTGTGTTAGATAGCGGGCTAGAGGGGGTATGTAAATTAGACTTGGGTTGGAATGTGCGAGAGGCAATGAGGGACGATCTTCTCTTGGGGTAATTTGTCGTAGGTTCTCGCCGTGTCTTCTCAATTTCCTTTATGGGTCTCGCGTTGATCAAGGAGGTTGGTGAGAGTGAAGAGGAGAGTTGTCCATCAGGGAAAGGAGAATCAAGCATCCCTCCATCTGTCGTGGTGGGTTCCGGAGGCTTTGATAGTTTCAACATGGAGTGAAGTCTAGTTTTAGGTGGAAAACCTTCATCCCTCTCGTCATTATTACTTAAATCAATAGCCACATCTTCTTGAGAAAAATCATTGTAGTCTGCGCCATACCAATTTTTTAATGGAGGTGTGGCAGTGTTCATGGGTCTGTTTGTATGAGGTATATCAGTATTCTCTCGTCTCTTGTTGTAGAAGCTAGAAGCCTCATTTTGCCCCTGTGTTAGGGAGTAGTTCTTGGTGTCTGCCATCTCCTGCTGTCCCTGAAACATCAAGTCAAGTCCCAGCTCGTGTTCATTTTGTGTATCTTTTATTTTCTCAGATGTCATTAAATCGGTAATGTTTTTATTTTCATCCTTCACCGCTTCATTATAGAAGTCGTCGACCTCCTCAGCACTGAGGAACGTGTTGGCGGGTGTTGTGTATAACCTGGAGTCTATATTAAACTGGCTACTGAAACTCTCAGAATTCATTTTGTTTGGACGGTACTCCGTTGTGATATCTTTCTCGAGAACCTTTGACTCGCTCTGCCTTGTTTCTACCCTCGTTTCCGTATCCGCCACCATCAGTTTGTGACTTGTGATGGCTCCGCTACTTCCCTCATCCTCCCCTTCCGGCAAGAGATCCGCTGGAGGTGTCCTTACCGTCACCACACCTTCCTCAAACTCGCTTCCTCCCTCAGTTCTTGCTTCATATGCGTTAGATTTATTTGAGGTCGAATTCCTCTCTTGCTTTCTTGGCTCATATAGTAGAAGGCCCATATAGTCTTTCTCGGGAAGACTGCTGTAAAGCGACTCTTGTATATGTGTCTTAATAATCTCAGTACTTGGGTTTTGCCTGTGACTTGGCCTGAATGGCGGAGGTGACCAGACTATTTTCCTCTGGGGCTTCTGAGCATCAGAATCTGATGTGGAAATATTATCATGCTCGTCAGCTTCTCTAGAGTCATTACCCAACTCTCTATCATCGGGATGAAAAGCATCTGTGGTGTCGAGTTGTATTGTGGCTGCAGTGAACGTGTGTTGCAGGTCTTCTGGGAGGGGGTTAGTTTGTTCCCTAAGCCGGTGTTGCGGATATTCTGGTTGGAAAGTAGTTTGTTCCGTGACTTTGTGTTGCAGGTGTTCGGGGAGGGGGGAAGTTTTCTTCCTAAGCCTGCGATGTGGGTGTCCTGGAAGGAAGGCAGTTTGCTCCGTGGTGGGACTCAAGGTAGCAAGTGTCGTAGCAGGTGTTGTTGTCAGTCCTTCAAGTAATACACCATAATCTTCAGAACTCTTTAGTTCGTCATCAGTTTGATAATGAAAGTCAGTTTCAGTTACGTTTTCTTTGGTTTCTTTTGACATTTGATCGAAATAGAAATTCTGTTCATCACTTGGTGCAGATACCTTGCTGCTGTTGTAGTAAGGTCTTGGTGTATCAGAATCAACACTTGTATGGTGTCGAGAGGTCGTGTACTGGACGACTGGTGTCGTTGTCTTGAAGGTATCTGACTGGTCGAAACTTAACACCTCGATTTTTGTGTATGGGAGAGTTCTGGAAGCCCTCGTGAATCGTCGTTTTCACTATTTTCTGCATTACTGGACGGCGTTGTGGATCGGGAGACTAAGTTTTCTCTCCAAGGGATATAAAACACAGGTCTGCCTCTTTTCTGCCTTACGGTTGTTGGTGCTTCGGTAATGCTTGTTGAAGTGGAGGTCTCTGGTTGATCTGGCGGTGCTGTAGTGGAGTCCTCGAAGGGCGTTGTTGCTTGCCTTGGAAGTGCTGTAGTGGAGTACTCGTAGGGTAATGTAGTCTCTGTGTATGGAAGAGAGCGCCTGTTTTTCTTCGAGTGCAACTTTTCTTCTTCTGAGCCAAAATACTCCCTCATCGCGTCATATTTTGCTTGGACGTATACGTCGTGTCCAGGGATCAGCTCAGATGGATCCAGCGGCGTCAGGATGAACTCGTGAATGTCGTGTTTAGCCGGGTTCAATTTAGGCGTTGCGAACTCGTACGAAGACGGAGTGGTTCTGGTGAACTCTACGTTGGGTCTTGGCGTGGGGATCTTGTTGGCTCTTGGCCTCTTGGTGACATGGTGATGATGTGTAGGCTGTCTGCTTGCTCTCGTGTAGACATTGTAAGCTGGGGAAGTGGCTCTGAATTGACTCGCTGGCTTCGTAGAGATGTAAGTTTTTTTCTGCTCACTCCGTGTCCTTGGATAGACTGGTGTTGTCTGATGATCGAGGCTCTTCGTGGAAAAATATTCGGATATTCTTGTCGACAAAGATTGAATAGTTTCGTCCATTGATTCTGAAGTCCAGCCCCAGTTCGGGGTGGTGAGAGTAGTAGTCTTTTTTTTCTTAGTGTACGGGTAAGCAGTTTCTATCCTAGTTACTGGTCTCCACGGAGTGTAGCTGTTAGACAATCTTCCAAGAGCTGGGTCCGTTGTAGGTGTGGTTTCCGGCTTTCTCGTTGGGAAGCGAGACGTGGAAAATAGTTTTGATATTGGCAATAAATCTGAGTAATCCCGGGAAGGATGAGGCGATGTTCTTACATCATTAGCCTTTGTGAAATGCCAGTAAGAGATACCAGTTTGTTGCGTTGTGCTGTGGAAGTCCTGTGGAGCTGGTGTGGTGAGGTAAGACTTGACTTCGACTTCTTCCTGCTCGAACTCGTCCAAAAGATCGCTCCCAACACCCTGCCTATATGCAGGCACACTATCGCTAGCTTCCAGAACACTGATGTTATTACTGAGCGGTTCTAGCGCAAAAGACGAGCTTTTATCCCACAGTGGAGGCTCTTCATAACGATAATTTTTGTGTACCTGGGGAGAAATACTCGTCGTCGACATCTGAAGACCTTGGTCCAACAATGGAGGGTCCTCGTAACGATGATTTTCATATACTTGTTGGGGAATAGTTTCCGTCGACAACTGAAGACCTCCATCCCAGGGATCGGAGTAGCCCTTCCCGTAGATAATCTCTGAAGTGATGAAGGATGGAGAGGAGGTCACTGCTACAGAGACCGGTCTATAAGACTTGTTTGGGTATCCAAGAATACTCTCGTAAGTCTCCGATTTGAATGCTGGCTTGTTGATAATACCACGGGTGTCTTGAACTTCGATGACGCTGGGGACCCGGTGATAGCGCCTCTCAGGGGACACCTGGGGAACTGCGGGCTTCCCACCGGTGAGGTTCGGAGCCCTGGGAGCACAGATGACCTTAGGACAGCAGTCTGGATGACGTTTATGTGGACGGTGTTTGAGGACGCAGGTCGGGGGTAGCTTCTCCGGTAGAGCGTCGCAACTGTAAAGATAGAAGGACGAAGAATGACTCAATACGTTAACACACAGATTGTGGGCGTAATTATATAATGCCGACAGACATGCTTATAAAAACACAACAAGCAGAAGTTGGCATTTTCTAGGAATATAATTCACCCAAGGTTAAACTTCAAGTCATGACTAAGAGTTCTACCCTGAGGGAAACGTAGTTTCAATAAATGCTGTGTCTATATTTACATATAGCATCAAAGGGAAATTAAGGTCTACTGGAAAGAAATACTTAAGTTTACCCTGATGCTAAGAGGATTAATTTTATATTGGTAGGGAGGTGCTGAACTCGTAAGGGAGGTCATAAAGAGCCTGGAGATGTGAAATATGAAGATAGTTTTAATTCCTCTGATTAAGAGACCTTGGCCAGGCTTCTTCAGTCAATTCGTAGGGATGTACAAGCAGATTTAAACACGCGTAGTTAAACGAGTGACCGGGTGAGTGAGGTCGCTGTGTGGGTGAATTGTGAGATGGAAGCACTGCAGGAGGCCTAGATCCCCGTACACTGACTGAAAAAAAAACTGTCCACATCTAAAACGTCTCAATAAAATTTCTTCAATTGTATGTCTTTCAGCGACACTCACAACTGCTCCTCCAGGATAGGTCGTCCAGCGAAGATCTTACAGATGATGCGTCGACACCCAGGCAGGTAGACACGCTGGCCCAGGTCCATCACACCAGCCGGGTGCCAGCAACCCACCCCTGGGGGACACAAGACAACATTTCAGTAATGTCATTCAGTGGAGACACAAATGCAGTGTAATGAGATCCTCTATTGGCAACGCTTGTATATTTATTTTTTCAGTTCACAATCAGAGAATTAAGAACATAAAGAGGAATATTAGTGAAGAGGGACTCAACGTCAAGACTACTACTACTACTTCCACTATCACACTCACAGAAACCCGGATAGCCATATATTTTCAGAGAGCGTAGCTGGGTATTTAATATGAGGAATAAAACACATGTGCAACACCTGGGTATCTTTACTCTGGAGACACCCAGGTGTTGCACATGTGTCTAATTCCTCGTTAGGGAAAGAGATTAGCCACAGGGAGATAGGGAGAATAAGAGGGACGGGGAGAAAGGTAGAAAAAGAGTAAAAGGGAGAGGGGAAAGGAAGGAAAAGCGAAAAAAAAGGGTAGAAGCCTGAAAATAGAAAACGGGAGCCAGGAAAAGAGTAAGAGGTGAAACTATAACAAAAATCAGAATAAACATGAACATTTTAATTGCATTGAATTATGAATATTTATTCATTAATAAATAAACAAAGTTGATAATTATTACCTATAATTATAATTTGTATTTGATAATTATTTATTAATAACCAAAAAATAATAAAAGAATAAAACGGTACAATACCGTGACTGGAACACAAATAACCACAGGAGAATGAAACTTAAACCATAAGTCATAAGTTTTAGTCTACTATGTGCTGGTAAAGCAGGGGGTAACGTGGGAGGTAACGCGGGGGGTAACGCGGGGGGTAACGCGGGGGTAACGTGGGAGGTAACGCGGGAGGTAACGCGGGAGGTAACGTGGGAGGTAACGCAGGAGGAGGTAACGCCGTAGGTAACAGGGTAGGAGGTAACGCGGGAGGAGGTAACAGGGTAGGAGGTAACGCCGTAGGTAACGGGGTAGGAGGTAACGCAGGAGGAGGTAACGCGAGAGGGGGTAACGGGGAAGGAGATAACACGGGAGGGGGTAACGCGGGAGGATAATAATAATAATGTAGGTAATAATAATAATAATAATGTAGGTAATAAGGCAGATAATAATAATAATAATAATAATAATAATAATGAAGGTAACAAGCAGGTGACATGCAGCCTTAATACCCTTCGTGATGTCGATGGATTTTAAACCTAATAAAGAACCATACAGACACAGAACCACGCCCCTGGGTTCACAGAACCACGCCCCGGGGTTCACAGAATCACACAGACACAGAACCACGCCCCGGGGTTCACAGTTCACTGCCAGCATTCAGCAGTGACTGTTTCACTGTAAAACCTGGTAGAAAGTAGAGTAAGAGGTCGGGGTGATGAGTGAAGTGGATCTCGCTGTTCCATACAAATTACTGTGAATGTTTGACATATATTTTCAGGCCGCTGATTTGTATATCCAGGTGACATAGAAATCAAAGATAAAACAAATGTGGATTTTTAATGTCTTATAATTCAACGGGTTTTTTTTTCGTGCTTTTGTGTAAAATTTACTTAATAGATTCTTTAGGGACTGAAGACTCTGGTAGAAGAAAATCCCGTTAATACGACGTTTCGCCCAAATTTGTGCTTTAGACTTAGCAAAACGTTCAGTTGATGAGTTAGACACTTGTGCAATACTTGGATATCTTTATCGTGGAAACGTTTCGCCCACCAGTGTTGCATAAATGTCTAATTCATGTGTTAAAAGGATTCTCTGGCAGAAGTGTCTTTACTCCCACCTGTGGGTTTGTTCCATGAGGTGTCCCGTGGCTTGATTGCTAGCGCACTCGCTCATTGAGGTCCGTGATCCGATCTCCGGTACGGGTGGAAACATTAGGACGTGTTTCCTTAAGACACCTGCTGTCCATGTTCACCTAGCAGTAAAATAGGTACCTGGGTACTAGTCGACTGGTGTGGGTCGCATCCTGGGGACAAAGTTGACCTAATTTGCGGGAAATGCTCAGCATAACAAGGGGCTTTCTATATAGTAGTATGTTATTGATGTCAGCTATGGTCTGTATAAGTTGCATCATGTACTTGTAGAAATAAAGATTATTATTATTATTATCACATAGTTGCATCTGCATATGTAATAGTTCCTCCCGGATATTGAACCAGTGATAACTGTCTCTTATCCAGTGATTGACATCTAACCTTCGGCTAATAGATCAACTTCAGTTACGGTTAATTCAGCATTCCAATAAATTTATTCCATATCGAACGATATTTTGCAAATGTAAACGAAAAAAAGTAGATCCAAAATTGAGTACCAAGAACTGTGAAGGCCGTCACATGTACTGTTGATTTGTGAATGTATTTTTTATAATCACATTTGCAAAAAACAAATCACACAAGAGGAGCTTCACACAAATCATGAATACAATTCCATCGAGAGATAAATCTACGTAATATGTAAATACGATGGAACACTAAGGTTGAATGTTCTTTGTGCATGTCCTTGAAGGTGCCTTAATGATGGTAAAGGGCTCTTGATGAGAGGCATGAGAGGTACTCTCCTCCTTTGCGAGGGTCACGCCTAATTACCTTCCATATCCCTAAGAATTTAGCGCTTTTCAGTGAAAATAATAAGTTTTCAGCTGTACACCAGAGATTAATATTAAAAAATTGAATTAAGAAGATATATACAGACCTTCTTACCTGTCTCTCAAACTTCACTTTATTATTAATAATGTAGATAATAATAATAATGCAAATAATAATAATAATATTATTATTATTATTATTACCTACATTATTAATATTATTATAATTATTAGTCACACAAAAACGCTAAATCCAAATGGGTCATACACTACTTCAGTGGAAAGGGCGCTCCAGCCTGCGTGGGTACAGACAATATTGAATCCCATATATATTACGTGTTCGTGCGTTCACACTCTGATAACTAGCGTGGTAAGAGGGCGTAGAGTCGAGCCTTCACACGGCTTCCCGTACAAGCAGAAAGCATGAAGGAGAAAGCACACTTATTCTGTAGGTTAACACTCTCATAATCTACAATTAGGCAATTAACTTCCGTACGAGGAATAATGTCGTTACGGTCTGTCGTCGTTTGTGTGTGTACTCACCTATTTGTGGTTGCAAGGGTCGATTCATAGCTCCTGGTCCCGCCTCTTCACTGATTGCTACTAGAGATGTGTGTGTGTGTGTGTGTTTAGAAGGATGCTGAGCCTCTTCCTAACCACAAACTAAACTTGGAAAAAGACTCAGTACACACCTTTATGATCACGTATTAAATGGCATATGATGCCAAGAATAGTGTCACGGAGTTTATGGAAGACAAGGTCAGGAGCAGAAACTTGACCCTAACAACCACAAATAAGTTAATACACCTAAGTAGTAACAACTCCTTATGTCTCCCCCTTATTTATCTCTCTCTCTCTGTTGTAACTATCATCATATTCATCATCATAACAGACACATCAAGGGAAACACATGAACACGTACACAACCAGACTGGAGAAAGCTGGTGTTCCCTGCAGCGTCACTCATGTTCCTAGCTCACCATCCTCACACCATCATCATGCTAGCTCACCATCCTCACACCATCATCATGCTAGCTCACCATCCTCACACCATCATCTTCCTAGCTCACCATCCTCACACCATCATCATGCTAGCTCACCATCCTCACACCATCATCATGCTAGCTCACCATCCTCACACCATCATCTTGCTAGCTCACCATCATCTTGCTAGCTCACCATCCTCACACCATCATCATGCTAGCTCACCATCCTCACACCATCATCATGGTAGCTCACCATCCTCACCATCATGCTAGCTCACCATCCTCACACCATCATCTTGCTAGCTCACCATCCTCACACCATCATCTTCCTAGCTCACCATCCTCACACCATCATCTTGTTAGCTCACCATCCTCACACCATCATCTTCCTAGCTCACCATCCTCACACCATCATCTTGCTAGCTCACCATCCTCACACCATCATGCTAGCTCACCATCCTCACACCATCATCTTGCTAGCTCACCATCCTCACACCATCATCATGCTAGCTCACCATCCTCACACCATCATCATGCTAGCTCACCATCCTCACACCATCATCTTGCTAGCTCACCATCCTCACACCATCATCTTGCTAGCTCACCATCCTCACACCATCATCTTGCTAGCTCACCATCCTCACACCATCCTCATGCTAGCTCACCATCCTCACACCATCATCTTGCTAGCTCACCATCCTCACACCATCATCTTGCTAGTACACCATCCTCACACCATCATCTTGCTAGCTCACCATCCTCACACCATCTTGCTAGCTCACCATCCTCACACCATCATCTTGCTAGTACACCATCCTCACACCATCATCTTGCTAGTACACCATCCTCGCACCATCATCATGCTAGTACACCATCCTCACACCATCATCTTGCTAGTACACCATCCTCACACCATCATCATGCTAGCTCACCATCCTCACACCATCATCATGCTAGTACACCATCCTCACACCATCATCATGCTAGCTCACCATCCTCGCACCATCATCATGCTAGCTCACCATCCTCACACCATCATCATGCTAGTACACCATCCTCACACCATCATGCTAGCTCACCATCCTCACACCATCATCATGCTAGCTCACCATCCTCACACCATCATCATGCTAGCTCACCATCCTCACACCATCATCTTGCTAGTACACCATCCTCACACCATCATCATGCTAGCTCACCATCCTCACACCATCATGCTAGTACACCATCCTCACACCATCATCATGCTAGCTCACCATCCTCACACCATCATCTTGCTAGCTCACCATCCTCACACCATCATCTTGCTAGCTCACCATCCTCACACCATCATCTTGCTAGTACACCATCCTCACACCATCATCATGCTAGTACACCATCCTCACACCATCATCATGCTAGTACACCATCCTCACACCATCATCTGCTAGCTCACCATCCTCACACCATCATCATGCTAGCTCACCATCCTCACACCATCATCTTGCTAGTCACCATCCTCACACCATCATCATGCTAGCTCACCATCCTCACACCATCATCTTGCTAGTCACCATCCTCACACCATCATCTGCTAGTCACCATCCTCACACCATCATCTGCTAGTCACCATCCTCACACCATCATCATGCTAGTACACCATCCTCACACCATTGCTAGTACACCATCCTCCACCATCATCATGCTAGTACACCATCCTCACCCTCCATGCTAGTACACCATCCTCACACCATCATCTGCTAGTACACCATCCTCACACCATCATCTTGCTAGTACACCATCCTCACACCATCATCTTGCTAGTACACCATCCTCACACCATCATCTTGCTAGTACACCATCCTCACACCATCATCATGCTAGCTCACCATCCTCACACCATCATCATGCTAGCTCACCATCCTCACACCATCATCTTGCTAGTACACCATCCTCACACCATCATCATGCTAGTACACCATCCTCACACCATCATCATGCTAGTACACCATCCTCACACCATCATCATGCTAGCTCACCATCCTCACACCATCATCATGCTAGTACACCATCCTCACACCATCATCTTGCTAGTACACCATCCTCACACCATCATCATGCTAGTACACCATCCTCACACCATCATCATGCTAGTACACCATCCTCACACCATCATCTTGCTAGCTCACCATCCTCACACCATCATCATGCTAGTACACCATCCTCACACCATCATCTTGCTAGTACACCATCCTCACACCATCATCATGCTAGCTCACCATCCTCACACCATCATCATGCTAGTACACCATCCTCACACCATCATCATGCTAGTACACCATCCTCACACCATCATCATGCTAGTACACCATCCTCACACCATCATCATGCTAGCTCACCATCCTCACACCATCATCTTGCTAGCTCACCATCATCATGCTAGCTCACCATCCTCACACCATCAGTGTGAATGTTCCTGCCGGACTATCACTCCTGCCTTTCATATTTCGTTTATTTGTTGTTATAAGTTTAAGTAACGTAATCTATCGTCATTTAGCATAACCTGTGTGAAGAAATTGATCTTCAAGGTTATATACGCCGGGAACTGCGTATAAGATCGCCATACCTTGGTGGGAGATGGCGTATTAAAAACAAATTCTTTCAGTGCATAAAATAAATTCTAAACGACTTTTGACAAAGAACAAAAAGGACCGAAACGTCGTCGTAGGTTCCTCTCTATATGCGGGTTATTTGTGGACTATTAACAAATTCTGCCTAAAAAAACTACATATGTCTTATTTCGTTAATGTTCCAGTTTGTTCTGGTGTTAGAACAAGAGAACAATATTTGGATTATTAACACAGGTTAATCCAGGAATTCCAAATATTGGTGAGAAGAAGAAAAGAAGAAGTAACCATTTATTAGCAGGTGAAGAGGGGCAGCAGGTGACTTTCCCATACGTCCTACCTCGCCCAGGATTAAACCCAGATCCTTCAGTTGCGAGCCAAACTTACTGTCATTCAGCTACGAGTAAAGTCATCAGCATTCTAAGACGCAGAGAGCCACAGCAGCAGATGTGCTCAGCTCGTGTGGAAGTGTTGAAGCATTAACTGTCTCTCAAGGGCAAGAAACCGGGGAAAGTTATCACATCCAAGTAATTTCCCTGAAGCACCTAACGTCTCTCCCACCTGCTTACATACGTGAGACTATTTACACAGCTTCACACGAGCCTTTGGTCACTGTATTGGCCTCCAGATGAATGCAGAACTATAGAATTTTGTAGTTGAAAAGATTCATTTTTTAAAGAAGGAAAAAGACACTCGCAATTCAGACTGAGATCTAATTAAGCAGATCAACTATTATCCAGTTTTTATTTAAATTTAGGTATCCTGCTACTATTGACAAGTGTTCAGGACACTTTGACGCTCAATCAAACATACACATAGACACATATATAGTATTACTATGTTCCTAAATATTACAAAACAGTTTGACCTGAGAAAATTGCCATGGTCTGAGCTCACCTGCAGTCCTTCTCCTGGGTGCCGCTGGAATCCATCTAGTGCCAGCCTCAATCCCTGGCACCACCATCACCACCACCACCATCACCATCACCACCGTCTTCATGCTGAGAAACCGGCTCCTCCACACCACCTGGATCACTCTGTCGATGTTGACCTTCTGCAGTAGGACCTCTCAGGAGTGTGAGGTAGCAGCAGTGTTACACTTAGTCTCGTAGCAGATCCTTCACAATTTCAATTGTTGGGGTCCTGCCTGTACCCCGCTAGTAGTAGATATATATCCTCACTTAAGGAACATTAAAGTAATAGGTTTTCAAGCAGAGGCTACTTAGATATACGTCAAGTATCAACACACGTGAGGTTTCTACATATCAGTAGCAATGAGAACTTCACATGGGTGAAAATGCTTCACTTTCCCCACGAAAGAGGAAAGAGAGAGGCACTTCCGTTACTGGCAATATGCCACACGTGCGGTCGTCACACTGATATAAATTCTCGTCCACACCTGCTATCACACACCTATCCTTCCAACACTGATTGCAAATCGTCATGCTACGCACCTGCCTTTCTAACAGTGTGTAGCGCCTCTATGGTGTTCTCTTGGCTCTACCTACGCACTCGGTGTTCTGAAACTGACCACACAAACTTGTTTAAAAGTTTAACACTTGGTTTCTATGAAGCCTTGACCCCACACACACCTGATCATTCATAAGTGTAGAAGAAGGCAAGGAGTAAGCCACATGTTTACACCCACACACAATCTTATCGTTGGTCAGAAAGGGAGAAAAAGTCACTTGAGATGTGTAGTTTTATCGCTTGTTAGTGGTCTCGCTACTGTGGTCTCGCTGGTCTGAGTACTGTGGTCTCGCTTGCTGGTCTCTGGAGTCCAGTGGTCTCACTACTGCGAGGAGTACTGTGGTCTCGCTGGTCTGAGGAGTACTGTGGTCTCGCTGGTCTGAGTACTGTGGTCTCGCTGGTCTGAGGAGTACCGTGGTCTCGCTGGTCTGAGTACTGTGGTCTCGCTTGCTGGTCTCTGGAGTCCAGTGGTCTGCGTGCCGGAAGCTACTCTTTTTATCTTTCTGATCTAAGTGAAAAAAAAAAACCCGAATATATATAAATTTATAGTCGTGTTTTTTCGTATACTTTTAGGGGTTATAAAATGCAATTCCATCGCTCTTTACCATTCCGTCGGTAATCAATGAGCACATTTAGGTAGCCTCTCTCTTTCACAGTTAGAGGACGTAGGATCGAGCCTTCATAAGTTCTCGCGTTGAATGTCCCACAAGAATTTAAGAATTTTATCTCTTCGACGTTAAGACAATCTCTCAAAAAATGTCCCGAATATTCGTATTGTTTTGATCTACTTAACTAAGGTTTGCATTTTCTTAGTGACATTTTTGTTGACACTGGCATTCCGTAGGACAACTTTTGTGTCAGATTCTGTTTCTGAAAATGGGAGAATTTCTGTCCTCCTTAGGGGAGTTACCTCCTCAAATGGTTACGTGTACCTCCAGCAACGACTGCACGTAACAACAGCAGCAGCAGCACTGGCGCCGACAGCAGCACTGGCGCCGACAGCAGCAGCAGTGACATACACCTTCCCACCACCGCGATTTCTCCGTCTCCCCTGACGGTGACGGTGATCCCAGCGTTTTCCGAGTGCTTTCTGGGGACCGTGGTTCACTGCTTGTTCTACCAAGCACCTTCATACCGCCCCTCATCACCCTCATTTTCTTCCCCTTCATCTTTCTCGTTCTTCTATCCATGCTTGTACTTCATCACCCTCTCCTTCACTAAATTTTAATTCTATCGTTTCAAATAATAATAATAAAATGCATGTGTTGTCTTGTATAGTGTGAGTGTTGTTCAGTGTAAGTGTTGTTCAGTGTGAGTGTTGTTCAGTGTGAGTGTTGTTCAGTGTGAGTGTTGTTCAGTGTGAGTGTTGTTCAGTGTGAGTGTTGTTCAGTGTGAGTGTTGTTCAGTGTGAGTGTTGTTCAGTGTGAGTGTTGTTCAGTGTGAGTGTTGTTCAGTGTGAGTGTTGTTCAGTGTTGAGTGTTGTTCAGTGAGGTTGTCAGTGTATGTTCAGTGTGAGTGTTGTTCAGTGTGAGTGTTGTTCAGTGTGAGTGTTGTTCAGTGTGAGTGTTGTTCAGTGTGAGTGTTGTTCAGTGTTCACATCACACGAGGGTGAATGGAAACTCAAGCTCCATAAACTAACTTGTGAACAAAACTTTCAACTTTGCTGTCAATTTTTTTTGAGTTGGTCTCAATGGATTGAGAGCTACGTGGCCAGTCAATCACGATTGCTACGTGGCCAGTCAATCATGATTGCTACGTGGCCAGTCAATCACGATTGTAGGTACCTGGGTTCTGGGCGATAGTCGTAGAGATAATGTGCAAATGTAAATTTAAATAATGATAACAATAGCAAGAACCATGATCATCAGTGATCTGTTTATATGTTGATGAAAGTCTAGCGGTCCAGCAAGCAAAAAAAAAAAAAAAAAAGGCAGATCAAACCTGATTTCGTCCCATTCCTTAAGTGCTGCGAGATGCTTGTAGGTTTCAAGCTTCTCCGTGACTCAAGTAATAAAAACACTGATCCTATAACCACAAACAGGTCGTCCCACACAAGTGTCAACTATACACAGGTGACATCTTCCTCCTCCCTCTAGAGTCACGCCTGTTGCACAACACAGTGTTGCACAACACAGTCGTCAGCCGCCAGGCAAGGGAGAGGTAGCATCTCTTAAGCACTTCGAACTTGCAGATTGACTTCGAAGCTCTCACCAATCAAGCAATCTGCGCTGCCGTGGGAAACTACTGAAGCAGGTAACTGGCAGCCTCAACGACGTAAGTTTATTCAAGTATACACAATTACAGTTACATAGATTATCATACATAGCAGCATATGTGTAGAGAACCTGGGATAACCCAAAAAAGTCAGTGAGACTTATTTCCATTGGGGTCCTTATTCTCATTATTACTACTACTACTATACTAATAATAATCGATCGTGAAAAAAATTGTATAAATTAGTCCATTTGATTCCAACAGTTAATGAAGGGCAGGGAACTAAGACTGAACACTGCTAGTTTGTATAGACTTCGGAAAACAACACTGCTGGAACAGTCATAGGGAGGACAAGATGCCTCCTCTAGGTAACCTGCCTCAGTCCTGAAGAACAAGAACTAGAGACCAGGAAGAGGCGTGTGAGTGGGTCAGTAACATGGACGTAGGCGCTACCAGGTGGCGAAGTGCAGGTTGACTTTATTTAACTAACGAAAGTGACTCAGGGGAAAGGGAATGAAAGGCTCCAGCTAAATGAGTTTAATGTTTTGTGAAACTGCTTCAGTCTTTGAGTCACGTCTTTCGACTAGTCCTCGTCGTATTTTGACCAGTCTTTGCGGTCTGTTCACTAGTGTTAATAGTAGTATTTTGAATAGTACTTATGCTTTTTTTTGACTAATTATTTAGCATTTTGATGATTCATTGTGTTCTTTTGAACAGGTCTTGCAGTTTTTAAGCGTATCACATTAATTAGGTTAGGTAACGTTTGTCAGGAAACAGAATAAGTATTTCCTGACACGGGTTTTATTCATATGACGACCAGCAGGTGGAGCTTTTGGTCATCAGACCGAGGCCTTCCTCTGGCTTACCATCGATGTTTTAACTAGTCAGTGTGGGTTTTAGACCAGACATTTAAGAGGTACTGTTTTAAAGAATACATCACCCCTATAATTGGTGAACCACTACCAACTTCCTAATTATAGAACATTTATAATTGCCTTGCCATAAGGAAGATGTATGATTATTCTACCATAAGAATCCCCTCAGTTATAGGGATTAGAAGAAGCACAGTTGTGTCATTAAGGTAAACGAGGATATTACGGTGATGGGATTACTGTGTTTTGAACCACAGGCAACCAGCAGTCTTCCAGGCTGTGTTGTGTGGTGCTTAGCTCTGCTGTGTTGTGTGTTAGAGTTTGCTAGGCTGTGCTATGTTGTACTGTGCTTTTCTTGTGAATCTGTGTCCAGTTTTGGCTGTGTCCTGTGTTTACAATTCTGTGTCTGTATATATCTGTGTGTTGGTCTAAGTCAAACCGCTCATTCTCTCTCTCTCTCTCTCTGCAACTAAACGAGACAATAAATGTTTTTTGAACATCTGTGATTGAGATTTAGAAACATTAAGAGGCACCTAAGTCTTCTAATAACACGTTAATTTTTTCCACTATAATCTACCTTGTCCATAATTACTATCGCATTTGTGTTGCAGAGGTCTGAGCAAACCTCTGCAACACAATTGTCTTCAAAAATTTGTTAAGTTATACCATGAATTAAGATCCTAGACTTCACCTTACGAAATTAAGCAAATGCTATAGTAATTATAGATAAGACAGATAAGGGAAAATTGAACATATTAAAAGATGAGGAACTTACGTGCCTCTTAACAGCACGTAAATAACCCACTCGTAGGAGAGGGGAGCTTACGACCACATATACATTAACAGTTTTGGATTGATTTCAAATTGCCGATGAAGAACGAGAGGATTTTTTTATATACATTCTGGCTTTTTTTTTAAGAAAACTTTCACAGGCGGTGTTGGACTCTCCTATTTGTGGTTACGGAGATCGTGCATGCTTTTGGCCCCAACCTCTTTATCTCATACAAAGGGTTTCCACAAGCTTTCGTACCTGTTCCTAAAACTGCGCATTTTGTTCGTTTCCACCGTCTCCTCATCTGAGTCATCCCACATTGTAACCACCCTGAGGCTGAAGAAGTTCTTCCCGTCACCCCCTGACTCATCGTAGGTCACCCCCTGACTCATCGTAGGTCACCCCTATCAGCCCGGTTAAAAAATATTGTAGTTTTACTCACCAAGTGAAATTCATACGACATTCTGTAAAATTATTAATTATATTATCACTGGGGAAAAAAAAGTATATGAAAATAATTCTGTTCTCTCGCTGCCTCGACATTTAGAAAGGCAATTGCATTCCGTAACAGAAAATAAATTGATTATTTTTGCAGTCTTTCAACATCTTCAACTTTATTAAAAAATCATAAATGAGAACTTCATAATATCGTGAACGTTACATGTTTGGTAAGGAGTGCTGGGTATCGAACTGGCGACCTCCTTACTGGAAGTCCAGGTCTAGAGTGACACCCACAGTGTACAAAGGAATTTTTGTGATGGTAGTTACATCTCTTACTCAACATTATTATTTCAATAAAAACAAAAATAAACAATAATGAATACTACTACTACTAATAATTAATATTAATATTTTTTTCAATAAAAAAATAAAATAAAATAATTTTTATTAGTGTTGTTATTGCTGTTATATTCTCTGGAATGTTACTGTACACTAAGAGCATCTTTCAAGGCGCCGATCCAAAAAATGAATAGAAATCCTTCACCGTTTGTATAAATTCAGTCGAATACCTAAATTAGTATTTGGAATGCCTAAATTCCTTTGAGCTGTACTCCCTGGAACGTAGGCGAGAAAGCTACATTATCAAATTTTCACCTTGAAAATTTTGGAGGGACTGGTCCAAACTCCGTACACCCATCCCATGAGAGAAAAAAGCTCAGTAAACGATGTGAGAAAAATAATGGGTGTCATGAGTACACTAAGAAATAATGTAATAGGTTTAAAGGTCTGGTGCTCGTTACCTTTGAAGTTAATAGGGAATGGCAAGGTAAACGCTAATATCAAATATAGAAAAATAGAATAAATCTTGAAGGTTTATGAAATAAGTTCTTTCCAAAATTAAATATAAAGTACCATAATATTTTTCTAACTAATTCAATAGTAACATTATCATTATTAATTAATAAATGTATATATTACTTCTATCTGACAGCCACCATATATATATTTATATATATATATATATATATATATATATATATATATATATATATATATATATATATATATATATATATATATATGATGAACAAGAACCCCACTTTACACAACATACGGGTAACAGAAATGCTCATTTACGTCTTAAACGCCTCAATTTCTGCAATTTGGTGAAATGTGAATAAGAGAATGTAACCCAATGTTCCCACGCTTTCTATTATCCAGTGGGTCACAAGTCAAGTTACAAGCACCACCAGTGGGTCACCAGTCAAGTTACAAGCACCACCAGTGGGTCACCAGTCAAGTTACAAGCACCACCAGTGGGTCACCAGTCAAGTTACAAGCAGTAAGGTTCTCACTTTAATACATAAACATAAACACAGGTGGGGATACATAGAACACGAATAATGAGATAAAATATCCATGTTTTCAGTAAATAAAAAAAAATGTTACACAGTAGAGGGGCAGTGACCGAGTTATCACCATGTAGATGAGGCAGTGACCGAGTTATCACCCAGTAGATGAGGCAGTGATGGAGTTATCACCCAGTAGATGAGGCAGTGACCGAGTTATCACCCAGTAGATGAGGCAGTGATGGAGTTATCACCCAGTAGATGAGGCAGTGACCGAGTTATCACCCAGTAGAGGGGGCAGTGACCGAGTTATCACACACAAGTCGTGGACAGCAGCGAGGATAGGGCAAGGTGTGATCCTCGACTCTCAAACACGTGTAATTTGGGTTGTAGATCACGGACTCGCACCTGTGTGGGCGAACAGGTGTCAGTGGAGTGTGCAGAAAAAATAACTAATGTTAAATATAAATAAACATTAAAACAACAGTGTAACAAATTTATAGCATTATTTATATACAAAGATTGAAAAAAAGAGGTGCAACACATGAAGAGGAACCAGATATCATGGCTGTAACAGAAACCTAGTAGAAGTATTTATTCTAGATATGGTATATCATAAATTTCAGTTTCCTATGTGCAGGTTTTGCTTATATATAACACAGTACCACTACGACGATAATATTGTGTTTACTAGATAAGAAGAAATCTCTATTGCGGCAAGTGATTGTCTCTCTTTTTCTACCGTAACTTTAATAAATCCTAGGATGTTAATGGTGTTAAGGAGGATCCAGGAAGACGTCACAGGAAAAAGGTACAGGAAAAAAGTAACAGGAAAAAAGTAACAGGAAAAAAGTCACAGAAGAAAAAGTCACAACAGAGAAAAAGCAAAAAGAAAAATTCACAAAAAAGTCACAAAGAGTCACAGGAAAAAAGAAGTCACAAAAAAGAGTCACAGAATTAAAGTCGCAGAGAATCCTGGAATCATCACTTATCTGTATATCCAACAACTTCAACCAGAACAACGACTTCTATAACATAGCTGAACCCCTTGCCAAGAAACTTCTTCATCGCTTTCCCACATAAGAATGGAGAAACACTACATCATATATAATCACGTACCTTTCACCCAGGTAGATCTGTTTGTGACTTGATAAAGCCCACTGTGTGGGCGAAACCTTGTCAATAAAGGATCACATTATACTGCTTATGTGTTTATTTTCCATTGTGTCGGTATTTTATACCATTTATTTCCAACTAGCCTCGTGGAGGCTTGTACACCAAACGGGGAGTAGAATGAAATTAGCTCTGAGGCAACCATACCATCTTATGTCCTCGGATCACGGTAAAACACCTAGCTATGGTGGGTGCGTGATTCTTGTTGGATTGGGTGGTCCTGTGGGTTATAGCGTCATGTGATTTTCGCTCACCATGAGGCGGGACAAAACGACAAATGGTTCGAGTCCTCGGCTAGTCGCAGATATATATATATATATATATATATATATATATATATATATATATATATATATATATACATATATATATTACACTTATTTTAACATGATCAAGGTCCCAGAACTGAACCGTTTTCTAATATGGTTTAATGTTTATTCACACGTCTTTAAAAAAAATTGTTCTCTATTATCATATCTTTACTTACCTCTTCTCTTCCAAGACGACCTTGTCTCCATAACTGAGGCAGCGTCGTACGCCACACACACCATCTCCCAGAGCTTCGGTAGATCCCTCCCCAAGCTTCTTCCCTTTCTTCCCCACACACTCCCTACGGGAAAAGTGGGAGAAGCTTGGGGAAGGAGGAATTGGAGGAGGGGAGATAGGAAGGTGAGGAGCAGGTAGTGATGGACGCTTAAAGAGGGAAGGAGGGAGGGAAGAATCAGTGAGTGAAGGATGGGAGAATCAAGGTAAGATGTGTGAAGGTTCTTAGTGGGTTGTGATGAAGGTAGGAGTGTTAGGTTTGGTGTTATGGGGAGGTGATGGAGGATGGTTGGGCTGGGATGGGACGTGAGGGGACGATTACAGGAACAAGTTGGACGGGGATGGGCCGTTGCAGGGCGGTACTGTGAGAAGGTATGATGGGTGGTAGCCTTCGTGACGGGGTGGTGGGTTAAGGTAGGGTGGGTGTGGCGGGAGGGTGGAGTCCTGGACACAGAGCGGGAGTGGTAAGCTGGACAGGGGCGGAAGGGTGGAACGCTGGACACAGAGCGGGAGGGTGGAACGCTGGACACAGGGCGGAAGGGTGGAACGCTGGACACAGGGCGGGAGGGTGGAACGCTGGACACAGGGCGGGAGGGTGGAACGCTGGACACAGGGCGGGAGGGTGGAACGCTGGACACAGGGCGGGAGGGTGGAAAGCTGGACACAGGAAGCGTGATACTGAGGCTGGAGGTTGGCAGCTGGGAAGGTAAACCACCTAATAAAACAAGAATAAAAATAATAGAAATATATACCATATTAATGTACAAGAAATAAAAATTGCGATTGGACAGGTTTACATTTTATGTAGAATATGGGTTAACGGGGTTAAAACCTATCGACTACACTATGACCATTAAGGCAGACAAGAATAATCCCTAAAACAGAGATTGAAATATGAATCCTGTGTTTGACTACAGATTGCTTATAGTTATGGGAAGGTACGTATCGTCTATTCTAATGAAAACCTCTTATTTTCTAAGTATTTCGAGTGATGCAAAGAGCCATCTTCATTTGCTGACCATGTATACACGTGTTATTTTTAAGTAAATATGTTTCTGTATAGACAATAAGTAAATAAGTAAGGTTATTTAGCTACAAGTACACATGTAAAATAATCATACATAGTAACATGTTAAAATAAAACCACAGTAAACAGGTGATATCACAATATGAAAAACAACCATTCTGAAAAAAGTGAAATTCCAAGGGCTTTCGTGGGTCCGTGAGAAGTCACGAAAGCACTTGGAATTTCACTATTTTTTCAGTGGTTGTATTTTGCATAGTAACATATGTGTAAATTACCTAGGGCCTCAATAGACTCAATGGAAATAAGTCACTTTGACCTTTTTTTGGGTTATTCTAGGTAATCTACACATGATGCTATGTATGATAATTTATATAACTATTTATGTGTACCTGTATAAACTTAATATAATAACTTATTTCCATTGGTGTCCTTGTTAAGTTTTTATCATGATGCATTTAGCTGTATAAACATTAAATGTTATTTCTTTGCAAAACATAAATATGGCAGAACCACTGGTAGTGTTAGTTAGGGATCCTGATCCTCCGAGAAGGGAATAAACATACATCAGGGGAAAAAATAGACATTTCTTCCCAGAGCTGTTTGAGTATTTTCTTCCATCCTAAGGAGGATATTTACTTTAGTTAACGCAAAAATGTTTTCATTTTCTGTGGCTTACTTGCGTCTTTTTTCATTTTCTTTCAACACAGTTGGGGAGACTTGTTTATACAGACATATACTAGTAAGTTTATTCAGGTATACACAAATACAGTTACAAAGATTATCATACATAGCAACATATGTGTAGAGAACCTAGGATAACCCAAAAAAGTCAAGTCACTTATTTCCATTGGGGTCCTTTATTTCCATACACTACAAAGATTTTTTCGCATTATCCCGGAGACTTAATAACCAGATAATCCAACAAAGCCACTGTCAACAGACTATCTGGTTTATTTCCACTGAGGTCTTTTAATTCTCTTACCCAGGCTGCGACCCACACCAGGCGGCTAACACCCTGGTATCTATGTACTGCTAGGTAAACAGGAGCAAATGCATAAGGAAACATGCCTCACGTCTGCACTCCTCCTGGTATCGAACTCCGGTCTCTGAGAGTGTGAGCTAATGTCCTTAATTTACGTAAACATATCTTCATGAATCAGTTAATATATTAAGTTACATAGTTAAGTTTCCTCTATTTCTATTGACATTAACTACACAAAAGCAATACAGAAATATGTGAATCGAATACATTAATACATGTATATCAGTTATATCTGCAATACACAGTACATACGTCGAGAAGTATATTTCTCTCAGTATATATAAGATGAAAGATTTCTTTAATCCTCTTTCAAGGGATTAAAGATTTTTATCTGACTGGAAAAAGGTTACATGCAACCTTAGTAAATAAGTAACTAAGTAAGTAAGTAGGTAAGTTTATTTAGGTGCAGGTACACATAAGTACAATTATTATACATAGTGTCAATTACCTGGGATAACACAAGAAAATCAAAGTGACTTATTTCCACTGGGGTCTTAATGACCACAGTGAAGTAATATGTGATATCAAACAGTGTCTTTGCGAAAATTCATCAAAAAATATATATAAATCCCTTTACAAACATTATCTCTCAGTCCACAGCAGGATTCGAACCTGCAAACTCGGCATCAGAGTACACAGTATACTTTATCCACACAGTACTGTGTACTCTGATGCAGAGTTTGCAGGTTCGAATCCTGCTGTGGACTGATATAATATTTGTATATAATTTTACCTGTTTGCGAATTGTTAAGCATAAAGCCCTTTATTGACTTTACAGTTCCTATTTCCGAGATCTCGAGAGGTGTATAAATATAGATACCATTGAACAGAATAACGGGATTTACACTTTGAGACACAAAGTCAGCTGGAGGATTTAACATACTAAAGATAAAGCCCGATTTTTGGGACTTTAGGGTAAATTAAAATACGAAATAGTTGTTTGGATTGTGTATCATTGTAGCTTTGTGAAAAAAATATGTAAATTGACTAAATTATTACAGACTTCTTATTTTGAGTCTGGTTTCTGTCTTCATATTTGGGAATAGTCGAATACTGAAAATCAAATGAGGTGCTGACCTCTTCATTCTGCGCCTTTTATAGAGTGGCAGTCTTGTTTAACGTCTTTACTTGAGAGAACTTCACTAAGAGCGAGAAATTCTTTAAAATAAGTCTTAATCTGTTAATGCGTTTGAGTCTTAAGAGTCGTAGGAATCTTAAGAGTCGCAAGACGGGTGTTATCTTCAACCTCTGATATAATAACAATCTATAATAATCAATATAATTATTTTTTAATGGAAACTATGTTAAACCCTCTGCTGACTTCGAGGAAAACAACGAGTAAATAATTCATATTTATATAGGTGTTCCCAGCACAGTCAGATGTCTTACCTGTAGGTTTCTCCTTTACAACCCATGGTTTCTTCAGAGAGGGTTTCACTTTAGCATCAGGCTGGGCTTCTGGAGTCCCATCTACCCCCACCAGCACAACCATGGACGCCACACACCACCACACACAGTTTCTTATCTGTTGAAAACAAAAGGAAATGACATAAGAATATAAAGAACATTGTCATAAAAATTGACTGAAGCAAAATAATTCCTCGGACCCGACGAACTGTTTTTTAGGGTACTTAAAACAAACAAACAAACAAACAAATTTTATTTCATTGCAGGTTACATGGGTATCGGAAGTTACAATGTAAATTGAGTGCAAGGAGAGCCACTGACATGCCATGGCATTAGGGGCAGCTTATTCTAGTCCTTAAAAACTATGTACTTAATATTAGAGAAATTTATTGAGTTTATTCTAGTTAAAAATTATTTTCAAAATTACAATATGATGAAATTTTACTGTTTAAATTATTATATAATGATATTAGATCTTAGATTGTTACAGGTGTTAAGATTCTTGAATGATAATATGGAATTGAGATTATCTTAAGGAAAATAACATTGAGCATTTTTGACATTAACTTATAATATGAGTAGGGGTAACATAATAGTAACATATTATTAAAAATTGAGATTATCGTATAGGAAAGTAACAATGAGCATTTTTCAAAGTAGTTTATAGCATGATCATTTAGGTTTGGGTGAGTAGGTGGTTTTTGAGTTGAGTCTTAAATTGATTTTCAGACAAGATTATCTTAATATTTACTGGTAATGAATTCCAGATTCTGGGGCCCTTTATGTGCATAGAATTTTTACATAGGTTGATATGAACACGGGGTATATCAAAAAGTGATCTGTGTCGTGTGTTGTGGTCATGGGTCCTATTAAAGTTGGTGAGGAGAGTTTTGAGCAGAGGGTTTATATTAGAGTGTAAAGTTTTATATATGTAGTAGGCACAAGAGTAAGTATGAATGTTCTTTACGGTGAGTAGTTTGAGACTTTTGAATATTGGTGGAGTATGCTGTCGAGTATGCGCTGGGGTGAAGGATTTCGTTGAGATTAGGAAGCATCATGCTGGTAATGGGGGCAACCCTGTTATTTGCCTCAGGCTGGAAGAAATAGTGCAGGCAAGAGAAGAAGAGAGGACCTTCCTTGCAGGTACAGGACGGAGAAAGACATTATAAGGAAGAAGGGAGAGATCCTTGTTTTGTAAGTTTATTTAGGCACAGGTAGACATAAGTACAAGTATCATACTTAGTGTAAATTATCAAGGATAAACCAAAAAAAAAGTTACTAACTTATTTCCATTGGGGTCCTTGGCATTTTGTGACTAATTGGAGTTGGAAACGAATGGGTGTCCATTGCAGCCGTCGTTAGTTGCTGCCCTGACTAGCACAGCAAGGATATTGCAGTACCATTTATTGATAATGTATTGATAATGACAAGGTCTATGAAACCTGGAGGAGGGAGTGCTTCTTAAACATATATAATGGCTAAAATGTTATATAATTTTCAAATTATGTGTATCTTTAAAGGAGAGGGGCTTTATGGAGGTCAGGTATTTGGAGACAATGAAGCACTTGAGAGAGAGCTACTGCAAGCTAGTTCCTCAGCGGGTATCTTATGGTCCACTAAGCCGGCGCCACTGTGAAATTCAACCCCATGGTCTCTGCCCGATTTACTGCCGCTATTGATAGCCAATGAGAAGTGTGTATTGAGTGCCGAGTAGAAGAGGACCAGACGGAGCAGCCTAAAGCCATAGGAAGGTTGCCCACGGTTTGACGTCCACCTTGCTCCTTACTCAAATATATAGGTAATAGTGGTGTATAGGAAGGACTTGGAAGTCTACACAGAGGACGAAGACGGATAGGCTCTGGAGTGATTGCCTAAGGTGAAATAAATCACGTTGTTCGACTGTTTTTTCGGGGTTATCCAAGGTAACTGACACACATGTTACTATGTATGATAATTTATGTAACTGTATTTATGTGTACCTGTACCTAAATAAACTTTATTCTCTCGCGTTAATCCCGAACTGTTCAGCGAAGCAAGGGCGACTGTGGCCTGGCCACAACACACAAGACATCAAATAAATTTTGGTGAAACATGAGTTCCCCAAACTAAGTTTTTTCCCCATGAGCTCTGGGTGTGTGTGAAATAATAATAATAATAATAATAATAATAATAATAATAATAATGTACTTTCACTATTTTGCAAATTAAAAAAAACATTTTCTTACCATGACAAGCGAGGAAGATGTCTTGGGGTCACTAATGAATGATGCTTGGCAGTCTCCGAAGATTATACTGAGGTTAACAGAGGTCACAGCTGACGTCAGGTCATCTCACTCTGATCTGTTGACCTGCACAAGTCACCTGAAGGTACAAAAGTCAAGCTTTGGCATAGAGGATTCTGTACACGTTTTAAAACAGTCGTATTTCTTACCGAGATCTAAAAGAATTATATAGAAAAAGCCTGTCAAGTATGTTTAATAATAAACTGAATAATTATTGATAATAAACTTATTATCATTACATAATAATAATTATTATTATAACAAAGTAATAATTATTAAAATCAGCTCCACATCTCAAAAACTGGAATTAGTTCTGGGGAAACTAGGAGGAGGAAGAGAGGAAAAACGGAAACACAAAGGGTTGTAGGAAGAAAGAGAAGGAGGGAAGGAGGGCAAAAAATAGGGAGGAAATCAGAAGAATAAGAAAATGAAAGAAAGAGAAAGGGAAGAAAGAAAATCTTGCTCTCAAAAACACTACTCTCTCTTTAAGTCGATTTTGCGAGTCAATTTGGTTTGGCTTTTTAAACTCACTCACTCTCCTCTCTCTCTCTCTCTCTCTCTCTCTCTCTCTCTCTCTCTCTCACACCACTGAGGAATTTCTTGCTGTTATCCAACAAGGTGTTAGGTATAACCTGACGGTATATTTCCTCAATTCGCTGTAATATAGCTAAGGCACTGATATATCCTGACGGTATATTTGATCAGTTGCTTGTTATATAACCAAGGCTAGGGTATAACGTGAGGATATATTACATCTTGTTACCTTTACAGCTTAAACAGCTTACTGTGTATTCTGTTTAATCTGTATTAATTGAGTGGGAATTAATTTAAGCTTTACGTGCCAATTTCCCTATTTGTTTACATGTTGCATGTGTGTGCGTGGTTGCATGTGTACACAATTGCATGTGCGTGCGTGTGCGCGCGTGTGCGTGTGTGTAGTACATCCATTTATGTGTGTGTGTGTGTGTGTGTGTGTAGTACATCCATTTGTGTGTGTGTATTTACATACTGCTTCTATGTACGTGTATGTGTGTGTATATGGTGAATACATACTTACATTGTGTACCTATTGCCTATATGTAAGTGTATGTGTATGAGACAGGCATGTGTACTCACATGTATGTGGTTGCAAGGGTCGAGTCACAGTTCCTGACCCTGTGTGTGTGTGTGTGTGTAAGCACATGAAAACGTTCAGGTATGATTATACCTGGAGTGTACCTGGAGTATACCTGGAGAGGGTTTCGGATGGTGACAGGTTAGGCAAGGTTTGTCAGGACACAGGACAAGTGTTTCCTAACGCGGGTCTTAGTTAAATGATGACCCGCAGCTGGAGCTTTTGGTTATCTGACCGAAGCCTTCCACTGGCTTACCCCTCCACCCCTTTAAAAATTATGGTTACGATTATACCCATTAATAATAGGTGACAGATGGAACAAAAGACGAGAGACAGCAGCAGGACATAATTAGACCTTCAAAACACAAGTGAGTCACAGGATTCTAGATAATCTTCCACTAGCCTCAGAGTCATCAGGACTTGGAACGACCTAAACAGTGAACTGGTAGAGACAGAATCCATACACAGCTTTAAGAATAGATATAACTTGGCTCACGATGCCTAGAGAACCCATTAGCAGCCAAAAGCTAATGCTCTATTTATAACTGGTGGATAATAGACAATTATCTATTTACAATATATATAAAACGGATGTTTAATAGACAAGGTTCTATATGCAAAACAACGGTAAAATAATTTCTCACTTCTCTTTCTCTATACCTTTTGTTTTCCCAGTTAAAAGAATAAAAAAAATCCTTCTTAGTATTACTCTTAAGAGGATAATAGCCCAAAATCTTCTAGTTCTTAAACTATATCTAGTTTATTTCACTGGTACAAAAGTGTATACAAAGTGAACAAGAATGATATCCACTCAGATCACCGCTGGAATACTGTATCTTTGAAGAGTTTCAGTAATTTGTTTGAGACTGTTATCTTCAGAGGTATACTGTCGCCTTCAGGAGTATACTGGCACCTTCAGGAGTATACTGGCACCTTCAGGAGTATACTGGCACCTTCAGGAGTATACTGGCACCTTCAGGAGTATACTGCGCCTTCAGGAGTATACTGTCGCCTTCAGGAGTATACTGTCGCCTTCAGGAGTATCTGCCCTTCAGGAGTATACTGTCGCCTTCAGGAGTATACTGTCGCCTTCAGGAGTATACTGTCGCCTTCAGGAGTATACTGTCGCCTTCAGGAGTATACTGTCGCCTTCAGGAGTATACTGGCGCCTTCAGGAGTATACTGGCACCTTCAGGAGTATACTGGCACCTTCAGGAGTATACTGGCACCTTCAGGAGTATACTGGCACCTTCAGGAGTATACTGGCACCTTCAGGAGTATACTGGCACCTTCAGGAGTATATTCTCACCTTCAGGAGTACAACACCACTTTACAAGACCACCTCCAGTCAGTGTGCTGGTGTGGTGACGACTAACAAGTGCGAATGTCAACAGTGGTGGGTAGAAGTGAGAGTGACTGTGTGTGTGTGTGTGTGTGTGTGTGTGTGTGTGTGTGTGTGTGTGTGTGTGTGTGTGTGTGTGTGTGTGTGTGTGTGTGTGTGTGTGTGTGTGTGTGTGTCTCAAATCAAATTTGGTTATCCCCCAACTCTCCTCCTTTCAATATTAGCTGTAAGACGCTTGTAGGTTTAGCGGTTCCCCATAAATATAATATTGAAGGTATGATATGAGGGAGATACCCCAGACAGGGCTAGACGTGTATAGGTACCTGGGTGTTAGTTGCCTCTTGTAGGAGTTATTCTGGGAAGGGAGAGACATGTTAACAAATCTCCTTACACTTCCAGCTAAAGTTCAATCATCAGTAAACGGGTACGTATTTGCCTAGCATAGGCCAGTAGGCCTACCGCAATTCTCCTCCTTTATGTTCCTAGTGATTTATTACCGATTATGATCAAAGGAAGCGCTAAGCACGTAAGGGTTATACAGCGCCTGTGGAATGGGATATTATGTTTGGTCGTAGTAAGGGAAGAGAAGTTCCAGTTATTTGGCACATGAGGTACTTACCAGCATCAGGACACTCCCCTCACCATCTCTGAAGGGTACCGAGTGAATGTGCTCTAAGTCATCTGTAATCACGTACAGCTGTGTACTTAGCAAGAGAGTGTGTTTGTTGTGGTCGACAGTGTCAGCTGCTGCCAGATTCCTTCCCACAAGTGTCGTCATCGCCTGTAAATATGGGAGCCAAACTCAAGGTGTTGTTAAAACAACGGTACTGCCTTACAACAGATGGGAGCCACAACAGTACATAACAGATCCGTGATCGTTCACCCAGTCACAACGGTACCCGATTTGCAAATGTCTAGTAACAATGCTGCGAAGTTTGTGAACTATTATTACTGACTGGATAACGTAAATACACACACACACACACCACACACACACACACACACACACACACACATACACACACACACACATACACACTTATGCAAGACAAGCCACAAATAATAATTGTGTGTGTGTGTGTACTCATCTAATTGTGGTTGCAGGGGTCGAGACTCAGTGTGTGTGTGTGTGTGTGTGTGTGCGTGTTAAAACTGATGTATTAATCAGAAATTTGTGTATAACATTAATGTATAAAAAATAACTGCAAATAACGTAGGTGAGGATGTTGGTAACGAGCACAGGTGAGAATTGCATTAATTAAAGAGAGTGTAATCTCAAATGAACGCTTTTTTAAGTAATATAAATTAAAGTTTAACTTAGACAAGCAACAGCCTCAATAAACGAACGCGTGCATAAATATCAAACGAAATCGAGCATAAATTCAAAGAACAAAATAATGAGAATAAACGAACTTGAGAGAACTTTGATATAGATTAATTAGTCAGTTATTGTTAACAGGTCAACAGTTCGTGTTCTGAACTTCCCAGAACTCAATGATGATAATCACTCAGACATAAATCCTTTGTGGTCAGCACCTGCAACACTGTATCCTCCAGTGTTGCAGACTACACCTTACTGTATCCTCCAGTGTTGCAGACTACCCCTTACTGTATCCTCCAGTGTTGCAGACTACCCCTTACTGTATCCTCCAGTGTTGCAGACTACCCCTTACTGTATCCTCCAGTGTTGCAGACTACCCCTTACTGTATCCTCCAGTGTTGCAGACTACCCCTTACTGTATCCTCCATCCTTTGTGGTCAGCACCTGCAACACTGTATCCTCCAGTGTTGCAGACTACCCCTTACTGTATCCTCCAGTGTTGCAGACTACACCTTACTGTATCCTCCAGTGTTGCAGACTACACCTTACTGTATCCTCCAGTGTTGCAGACTACACCTTACTGTATCCTCCAGTGTTGCAGACTACACCTTACTGTATCCTCCAGTGTTGCAGACTACACCTTACTGTATCCTCCAGTGTTGCACCCCCTGTGGTTTAGCGCTTCTATTTGATTATAATAATAATAATAATCCAGTGTTGCAGACTACACCTTACTGTATCCTCCAGTGTTGCAGACTACACCTTACTGTATCCTCCAGTGTTGCAGACTACACCTTACTGTATCCTCCAGTGTTGCAGACTACACCTTACTGTATCCTCCAGTGTTGCAGACTACACCTTACTGTATCCTCCAGTGTTGCAGACTACACCTTACTGTATCCTCCAGTGTTGCAGACTACACCTTACTGTATCCTCCAGTGTTGCAGACTACACCTTACTGTATCCTCCAGTGTTGCAGACTACACCTTACTGTATCCTCCAGTGTTGCAGACTACACCTTACTGTATCCTCCAGTGTTGCAGACTACACCTTACTGTATCCTCCAGTGTTGCAGACTACACCTTACTGTATCCTCCAGTGTTGCAGACTACACCTTACTGTATCCTCCAGTGTTGCAGACTACACCTTACTGTATCCTCCAGTGTTGCAGACTACACCTTACTGTATCCTCCAGTGTTGCAGACTACACCTTACTGTATCCTCCAGTGTTGCAGACTACACCTTACTGTATCCTCCAGTGTTGCAGACTACACCTTACTGTATCCTCCAGTGTTGCAGACTACACCTACACATTACACCTTACTTTTTCCTACAGTGTTGCAATTTACTGCAGTTTAGAATAAGATCCTAAATAACCCACATTTCCGAAAGGAAATTTTTGCTTTATTTCGGTTGCTGGTGGACCACCATCAGAATCTTCCAGTACGTCACAAGTAGTTTGCCTGTAGACTACCTATAGATAGTTCCGGAGGTCACCCCCCTCCCCGTATCCTATCCATCCCGTGAGGCTAGGTACCAAACCAAGCCTCACGGGTGACCTATACCTTTGATGAGTTCCGAGAATCTTTCTACTCCCGGAGACCGGCCACGGGCCAGGCTCGTCAACCAAGCTGTTGGTGCTGGTGGCCCGCTGACCAACATATCCATCACAGCCTGAGATGCTCACTTCAGGCAAAACATTAATGTGTTGCAGTTCAGCAGCCCCACGCTAACACCATCAATGATAATCGTGCAGATTTCAACCACTCGTTGGCCAGTATGTCTACTGAAATGTTCCTTCCTGTTTATATTCTTGTTCTTTAGTATTTTATTTGCTCCCCACCCTCGTTGCCAGACGTATCGCTGCTGTTTTCATTATGTATGGTTTGATACACGATTTTATAGGTCTATGCAATCTAATCTACTATAACCTAACCTAACGTAACGTAACCTAACCTAACCTAGCCTAACCTAACCTAGCCTAGCCTAACCTAACCTAGCCTAACCTAACCTAGCCTAGCCTAACCTAACCTAACCTAGCCTAACCTAACTAAGTGATTTGTTTGTAATCGTGTTTTTACGATTTTGTGAGTCTCTTTGGCATCTTTATTGATGTCAATAAAGATAACTAGGTATTGTACATGTCTTAATAACCTAACCTAACTTAAAAAAAAAAAAATATGTGTAGGTCTAGAGGACCCCAATGGAAATATGTCACTGACTTTTTTTTGTGTTATCCTAGGTTCTCTACACATATGCTGCTATGTATGATAATCTACGTAACTGTATTTGTGTATACCTGAATAAACTTACTAAAATTATCGTCAGACAACAAGGCGAGGCTGACGTGGGAAATCTGCCGGGTGAAAGTAACACAGGAACCAGACAGTCGCTTGGGTGCTGTTTTGTCTGCTGTTGTCTGTACATACAGTCATGTGTGTAAGGAACGTGCAACTTGCGTACACCCGCTCACACTCTCTTTGGTCAGTTGGGTCTGTCTAGCAGTTTGTTGGGCAGGAGTTTGATCTGCAGTTGTATTGTAAGAGTTATTTCGTGCCTCAGATTTACAGAGTTTTATCCTGCCTCAGTGTATTTCAAAGTTATTCCTGCAGTTTATTTACAAAGAGTTATTATCCTGCCTCAGTTTATTTACAAAGAGTTATTATCCTGCCTCAGTTTATTTACAAAGAGTTATTATCCTGCCTCAGTTTATTTACAAAGAGTTATTATCCTGCCTCAGTTTATTTACAAAGAGTTATTATCCTGCCTCAGTTTATTTACAAGAGTTTTATCCTGCCTCAGTTTATTTACAAGAGTTTTATCCTGCCTCAGTTTATTTACAAGAGAGATTTTGGGTATTCCTGCCTCAGTTTATTTACAAAGAGTTTTATCCTGCCAGTTTATTTACAAAAGCTCTACTTCCTGCTGCTACTTCTGCTGCTCTGTTTGCTGCTGCTGCTGCTACCAATACTGCTGCAGTTACCACTGTTGCTGCTGCTGCCATTGTTGCTTTCATTGCTTCCTCTATTCCCTCTCTTCTATTACCCTCTTCCACCTCACCTCTATTCCTGCCTCTTACCCCATTTATCCTCCATCTCTCCTCCTCGCCCAGTGATAAATCTGGTCTGGCAATAAACTGAAGCGGTAGTTGTTAGGAGTTTGTACCCCAGCTGTCCAGAGGATAGTGTTGAAGGGACGGGGGAGGCCTCTGGAGGCCAGCCCTGAGGGATGGAGAGAATAGATGGTCTCTCAGGATACACCTTGATGGATGGGGATAGAATGAACGACCCTTGGAGGCCAGCTTGGAGACAGTACGACAATCTAGAGACAGGAGCGATGGAAGGGAATGAGAGGAAATCTTGAAGACAGACATAGAGGGAAGGGAGGGTAGGAGGACTCCTTTCGAATCATTATGGAGGAGAGATGACCTTCTGTAGGCAGACA
This sequence comes from Cherax destructor, assembly GCA_009830355.1. Taxonomy (NCBI): domain Eukaryota; kingdom Metazoa; phylum Arthropoda; class Malacostraca; order Decapoda; family Parastacidae; genus Cherax; species Cherax destructor. The sequence continues at coordinate 72,360 of WNWK01000467.1, forward strand.
TGGAGGGAAGGGAGGGTAGGAGGACTCCTTTCGAGTCATTATGGAGGAGAGATGACCTTCTGGAGGCAGACATGGAGGGAAGGGAGGGTAGGAGGACTCCTTTCGAGTCATTATGGAGGAGAGATGACCTTCTGTAGGCAGACATGGAGGGAAGGGAGGGTAGGAGGACTCCTTTCGAGTCATTATGGAGGAGAGATGACTCCGCTCGTCTCTTTCTTTCGTAAATAAAAAAAATCATACAAGTTTAGGTTTGAGGAAAAGCGAGAAAAATCTTCCTTTGCGCAGCATCCGCGACACAAACCAGCTGCCCTCGCCTGGGGCCTCGGAAACCAGCTGGTGCTACTAACCAACCACCTGGCATAGCCTGGTGTCTCAGCAACTACCTGATGCTACTAACCAGCTAGCTGGTTGCCTCAACAGCCACCTATTGCCACTAATCAGCTGGTCTAAACAACCAGATGATTCCACTAAACGAGCTGTTGCAACAGCCAGCCAGCTGTTGCAACAACCAGCCAGCTGTTTTCAGCACCACCACCTCCAGAGTACAACAACAACACAACACTCGCAGGATTAAGCCCTAAAGACATTTCTTTAAATCCCTGACGACCTTCTCCACCGTTGATGGAATTATCGACCAGAGTTTCCCAGAGCCTCGCAAAATCAAGACGAAGTCGCTGGTTTTTCCTTCCTCGTTGTCTTACATTTCATTCCCATCCAACAGGAAAACATAAATAAAGTGCTTATTTTTCTTTCTAAGAAACATTTATATATATATATATATATATATATATATATATATATATATATATATATATATATATATATATATCCCTCCAGTATATATATTATTGTAACCACGACTAGCCGAGGACTCGAACCCGTGTCGTTTTAGCCAGCCTCATGGAGAGAGAAAATTTACGACGCTCTAACCCACAGGACCACCCATCCTACATAGATCACGCACCCAGTAGAGCTAGGTGTTTTACCGTGATCCGAGGACATACGGTGGTGTGGATGCCTCAGAGCTAATTTTATTCTACTCCCTGTTTGGTGTACTAGCCTCCACAAGCAGTATATATATTATTGTAACCACGAACGAGTCCAGTGGGCTAGAGCGTCGTGAATTTTCTCTCTCTATGAGGTGGGCTAAAACGACACGGGTTCGAGTCCTTGGCTAGTCCAGTGTTGATTGATTAAATACCACCCATTCGTGATTACAATAAGATCACAGTAAACAGGTGATATCACAATATGCAGAACAACCACTGTAAAAATAGTGAACTTCCAAGCGCTCTCGTGATTTCTCACATTATCAAGGAACTATGATAATGTGAGAGAATCACGAAAGCCCATTGTAATTTCTATTTTTTTCACAGTGGTTGTTCTACATGTATCTTACTCTTCACCTGTCTGAAACTTCTCAAATTTGAACCTCAAAGTTCTGTCTAAATCAGCTTGGTTTTAAGAAATGTGTCATGTGGCAGGGAAGGTCGTGCTGTGTCAGGTGTCAGAAACGAGAGAGAGAGAGAGAGAGAGAGAGAGAGAGAGAGAGAGAGAGAGAGAGAGAAAGAGAGAAAGAGAGAAGAGAAAGAGAAAGAGAAGAGAAGAGAGAGAGCTCACCCAGGAGAGACAAACATCTCAGCACAACATGCTGAATATTACATACTGTTTCTCCCCATCAAAGGAAACTTTCTCTCGCGTCGCCTTTCACACGTTTCACTCTTTTTTTTTTAATTTTTCTTCGTTTATAACTTCTTATTGCCTTCCTGGGAATGTTTGACAGGTGTCAGAGATGTGTCTTGACATGTGATGTGTCAGATGTGTCTTGACACGTGAGATGTGTCAGGAATGTGTCTTGACACATGTCAGTTATTAAGACAAGGCTGTGGGAATGCCTCTTAATCAGATAATAATAATAATAATAATAATAATAATAATAATAATAATAAAATTAGACATGTGCAACATCTGGGTATCCTTATTTGTAGACGTTTCGCCCTCCAGTGGCTTTATCAATACGTGTACAAATAAAGCCACCCAGATGTTTTACATGTATCTAATCCATCTTATGGGTATTATATACCATTCATGTACAATAATAACAATAATTATTATTATTTCGTGTCTCACACAGTAATAAAATTAATGGAAGGTATTGATCTGTTTACAAAACTCTTATACAAGCCAATGCTTCCTTCATTTCCCTAAGTTTTCCTTATTACGCCCAACACAGCCATCTTATTTGATATTATATGATATAAAAAGAAATTCGTGCTCCAATTTAGGCTGATATATGTATAAGATGAAATGTTAGTATTGTTTTCTCCTTACATTATCTCTTTCGTATATAGTGTTTATATATATATATATATATATATATATCCATGGGGAAGTGAAACAGAATTCTTCCTCCGTAAGCCATGAGTGTCGTAAGAGGCGACTAAAATGCCGGGAGCAAGAGATTAGTAACCCCTTCTCCTGTATACATTAGTAAAGTTAAAAAGAACTTTTGTTTTTTTCTTTTCGGGCCAGCCTGCCTCGGTGGGATACGGCTGGTTTGTTGGAATGGCAAGATTTCACCGGGATAATTCGTACTGTGAAGAGCTTTATCATGTCATGCTGAAGGATTATATTGAGCGAAAAGTTGTCCCGGTGAAAGCTGGTTCTGTAACTTACACTTTTCCTTCCTCCGATACAGCTAGTTCAGTTTCTACCATCTTGAAACGTTAATTACATCGTTTAGATGAAGTGAGCAGCACCTCCAATATCGTTGACTGTTCTCTTACGCTATGTGAGTAAATATCTCCCATACCGATCCACTTTACATACTCAGTCCTTGCCGATCCTCTAATGTCTCGGGGGATTCCAACACCCTTACGATTTACTGGACAGCGTTAATATATAGAGGAACCCCTTGATAGTAACCCAGTGGGGGAGCAACGGGATTGTCATTCTTTATTAGGCAATTTATATTTAGTCTCTAAATATGACTTAAGTTTATAGTGTTGGTCGTAGGGGTAGGGAGAGACGGTGGGCGGAGACGGAAGGCCGGTAGGATAGGGGATGGAGTGAAATAAGGGGAGGCTAGAGACGAGGTTCTATCTCAGGTGAGGCGAGACGAATGGGTGAGTCTCCTTACGCCTGCTGCCTCTGTTCACCTAACATTTAATAGGTACCTTGGTCTTCGTCACTTGTTACGGGTGGTATCATGGTCAGGGAAATATATGTATGGGTTTGTATCCTTATACCTGCTGCCCCTGTTAACTGTAAACTGGTACCTACAAGTTGGTCAACTCTTGCGGGTCGCATACTAGGGAAGGACCTAAGAATCTCAATGTAAATAAGACATAACACACTACTTGATTCTTGCATTATCCTGAGTTAATAACTTCTGGTGTTAATAATTCAGAGTTTTGATCTTCCTAGTTTCATCCAACATTCTATAAGTAAAGCCTTTATAACGCCAGAAATTGCTAGCTCTTTACGTACGCCGGACGGAGTAAACGGCCCAAGATATGCCAGACTTGAGAAACGCGAGAACGCCTGTTGTTTAAGGTGAGTTGGGCTTACCTTCTCCAGGCAATGTTTTGCCAGCATCCACAACATCTTTTAAAGTAGCGTTCTTGCTTCCTCTCGACGTGTCATGCCTGAAGGAGGAGCAGCAGGATGTCCTGCTCCTTGTGGCTCGCTTCCTCCATAGTGATGAGCTCCTTAAAGACGCCCGGTAGGACAGTCTTCCATATAATGTTTATCAAACACACACATTATAATATATATACCATTAAGTTTAGAGTGAACCAGAAACTTCTTGCACACTTACCAAATATAATTTATGGCGTCGTTCGCAGCTTATTGGTTAAAGTTGTGTCGTAAAGTGAGATTTTTGCTTTCCTCAATGACTTAGGTGTCGCTGTCAAATATTTTGTAAAGAACCAATAAAAGTTACCGTCCGCACCTGAATGGAATTTGCATTCGTGATTCTTTTGTTTATGTGTTAGTTCAAGTTTCTGGGTTGACCAGGAGTGTGTGTGTGTAGTTGTGCTTACTCTCTCTCAAGTACATGCAAACACACACACAAAACACACACACGAAAAACAGCAACACACACAACCACACAACACAAAACACACACACGCACATACACAAAGGAGACAGATACTGAAAATATAAAAAATTCCAGGGACAAAATAGACCCCTGGTTCATGTAATGTTAACTAACGAGACTGAAGGAGAATGACTGTCTCTGTTCTCTCTCTCTCTCTCTCTCTCTCTCTCTCTCTCTCTCTCTCTCTCTCTCTCTCTCTCGTTCTTCCTGTTTCAGATTTATAACGATAAAAGAACGTTAAAATGCGCAGACACTGAATATCGCACACACAAAAAAGTTAAAATATTAACCTAAAAGAACGTTCAAAAAACATCAGCACTAAAACATCGTCAGCTTGTAAGTATTTATGACATAATGGCATAACAATTTAAAAATATATATATATCTAAAAAAAAAAATAGGGATGATTTAGTTAATTTTGTAAAAAAATACTAATCTAAGCAAAATTTGTAAAGACAGTACGAGAGGCCTTGAAGTAAAATTTGCTACGAAAGAATATGTATTATTTGAAAGGTCAAATCCGTAGGGGTCAGTCAGTGCCTTGAGAATGGAAGGCAAGTAGATTTGATCCCAGGAAGGGGAGGGTAGCTCCAGTTCTTTGACTCAGGATCCCTTCACCAGCATCAAGACAAGGATGGGAACGTAGGTCAGAGTGGCTTAATATTTCTCAATTAACCTCTAGTGAAGTACAGTGAACCTGACATCAATTTCGTTTGAAGGAAAATAAGAGTGAGGGAGAAAGAAAGGAGGAGGTGAAAGAGAGGAGAAAGCAGAAGGGAAAGAGAGAGAGGGACAGGGAAGTGGACGAGGATTTTTGAGTGGAAAAGTCAGAGATCAAACGAGGTCGTCAGCCTGGTCGACACAATTGGATAATAGAGTTGTTTTCCTCTTCTCGCTGTGTTTGCTCTCGCTTCTCCTCCTCCTCCTCCTCCTGAATTTTTCCATTCTTGTCAGAGACAAAGTCTTTGCGACGGGCAGAGAAGAGGCTTCCGAAGGAGGGGGAGGGGGGTGCAAATGCCCTCTCTTGCCCCTTCCTGTGAGCGCCCATGGTTACGAACTTTCTGGTGTTTCTTGACTTGGTAACAGAGAAAGAGGGAAGAGAAAGGAGGGAAGAGAAAGGATGGAAGATAAAGGAGAGAAGAGAAAGGAGGGTGGAGAGAATATTACTGGAGTATAAACCTCGAGGGACTGACCACCACCTACCAGAGTTGACGGACTTAGCACCTCAGAACTACCACTTCCACCGCCTCCAGAGTTATCTTCGCCTGTAGTCTACCGAAGAAGACTGTTGTGAGGGCGAAACGTTCCGGCAATAAAGATACCAAAGTGTTGCACACGTGTCTCATCCTTCAACTTGTCGATATTGTATACCATTATTATTATCATCAAAACTAAGCGCTAACCCAGCGATTTGTATACCATTAATATTATACATTCGTTTGTGTAAATCTTTTCCCAAGAGATATCGTTTCTCTAACTTCAGATCATATTTTTTTTTTAAATATCAGTCGTTTTAATTTAAAAAAAAGCGGAATATTTTTACTTCAGTCCTATTACAAACAGTCGGATTCGTTTCAGAAGAGAAACGACATCGAAACGACGACTCGGTAACTCCACGACCGAACCCGGACCGTATTATGTAAGCAACGACAACCAACAAATGGAACTGGACCTCGTATGTCCACCACGGAGCGTATATATATACACACTCGACGTATATACACACTCGACGTATATACACACACGTGTATATACATCGCTCAGTGTATATACACTGCAAGTTTATTTTAATTCCTCTTTAAGGGATAAAAAGTATTTTTGATTGGAGAAATGCAGGTGAAATAGCGCCTTAATGATCCAGGTGCAGCTGATATGCTTTAAAGTCAATGGAACTGGTGTGTCCAGCTCAGTGTTCCAGCCCGGTGCTCCAGCCCGGGGCTCCAGCTCGGTGCTCCAGCTCGGTGCTCCAGCTCGGTGCTCCAGCCCGGTGCTCCAGCTCGGTGCTCCAGCTCGGTGCTCCAGCCCGGTGCTCCAGCTCGGTGCTCCAGCTCGGTGCTCCAGCTCGGTGCTCCAGCCCGGTGCTCCAGCCCGGTGCTCCAGCCCGGTGCTCCAGCCCCACCAGGTAAACAAGACTGATCCTGGATGGACGAGGGGCAGCCAGCAAATTCCAGTTAGTTACTACAAGGGATTATACTGTTTGTACACAAGCAATCAGTGCTGCGAGATGGGGATTTATCCGGGATTAATTATTATTATTTTATTTTATTAGTGTTAATATTATATTTTATTAGTGTTAATATTATATTTTTATTAGTATTATACCATATTACTATTATCATTTTTATTTGTTACAGAAGGTGCCATTGTATTTGGATATAAATTAGGTGAGCACACACACAGGGACAGGAGCTATGACTCAACCCGTGAAGCCACAGGCGAGTACGAGACTGACAGAACTGAACCTGAAGACGTTAGATGAAAGAACAAGGGAAGAGTTGAACACAGTGTACAGGAAACTCAAGAGGACCTGATAGGGCAAAAAGTGACAGAGTATTTGGAAGGCGCGTCACAGGAGGGCGCAACGTCACAAATGATTCATTGGGATGTTAGGAAGTGTGACCTTACCATCTGTGTGTCGCAGCAGAAACCACGATTACTCACACCAGACGACGTTTCTCCAGTGCATAATCTCATGAGATATGTTGCTTTATTTTATACATGTTTGTGTTTTTTCAATAAACAATCTCTGACCTTATATATATATATATATATATATATATATATATATATATATATATATATATATATATATATATATATATATATATGTACAGTCGGGAGGGGTGACTCAGTTCCTACGATCAAGAGCCCTTAGCATCTTGATAAAAACAAATATTTTATATTTTCAAAAATACAGTCGTTTTATAATACATAAAACTGAATTTAAAATGGAAAAGCAAAAAAAAAAAAATCAATTAACTATTGAAATGCATTTGTAAAATGCGTGGGGTAAAATGCGTGACTAAAATGCAAATTAAAATGCATAGGTAAAATGCATAACCCGCATTTTGTGTCTCATTTAGATAAAATGCGTGTGGTAATCGCTCTATTTAGATAATTTCGTGTCTGCAAAATCCCGCTGATTTTCAGGTCGACAGCAATTTTTCTGACACAAGTTTCTATTACTGTTTATATTCTCATCGGGTCAAAAATTATATACCATTTTTGGTATAAATTCTCGTTTATACGGTCTCGAAAGTAGTATTGTTTCTATTTTCTGAACACTAAACATAAAATTCAATTAAGTTTATTTTAATTTTAAATTATCATTGGAAAAATATCTACTGGAATAGAGGCGTTCAAAACTCACGGGAAAAAAATTAATTCCAAGGCATTGGATGCAAGTATAGAATTATTTCCGTCATATATATTGAATGAAAAATTAATAATAAATTGGACACAAAACCTTGACTTGAATAATACACAAATAAACCGAACTCTGTGTCAGTGTGACTTTGTAAATGGTCCAAGTCGACCGAAACGTCGTCGTGAGCTCCTTTCTCCTATGTGAGGGACATACGAGTAAAAATAGTAGAAACACCGCATTGTGAATTAAAGTCCATTGATCAGCATTTCGTAGCTTGGTGGTAAAACCTTCTCCTCAGAACGGAAAGACCTCGGCTCGATTCCTGACGGGTGGGGACGTGCTGGTAAGCCTCCTTACTTCATCTTATGTTTACCTAGCAGCAAATAGGTACATGGGTGTTGGTCTATTGTTGTAGGAAGACAAAACTTGCCTCAGTCAGGATAGGTACCAGGGTAGACAAGACTTGCCTCAGTCAGGATAGGCACCAGGGTAGACAAGACTTGCCTCAGGATAGGCACCAGGGTAGACAAGACTTGCCTCAGGATAGGTACCAGGGTAGACAAGACTTGTCTCAGGATAGGTACCAGGGTAGACAGGACTACCTTCATCTAGCTCATCTACCACACTATCTCGTGTCAAATCACCAACTTCAACCACTACTGTTTTCCAGTATACAGAGTCTTTTCCCACGTTTCTTCGTTAGGCTGATGTGCGAAACTTCACTCAGTAAAGACACTCCGGCTGTTGCAAGAATATTTCGCTCACCACCTGAACAAATTCCTATTTCTGTGAGGAAAACATCACGAGACAAGGTCAGCAACATTTCGTACTGGCACTGGCCACAGTACTTACACACACACAGATTATATATATATATATATATATATATATATATATATATATATATATATATATATATATATATATATATATATATATCTTTCTTTCAACACGTCAGCCGTTTCCCACCGAGGCAGGGTGACCCAAAAGGAAAAACGAAAGTTTCTCCTTTTACATTTAGTAATTTATTCAGGAGAAGGGGTTACTAGCCCCTTGCTCCAGGCATTTTAGTCGCCTCTTACGACACGCATGGCTTACGGAGGAAGAATTCTGTTCCACTTCCCCATGGAGATAAGAGGAAATAAGAACAAGAACTAGTCAGAAAATAGAAGAAAACCCAGAGGGTGTGTATATATATGCTTGTACATGAATGTGTAGTGTGACCTAAGTGTAAGTAGAAGTAGCAAGACGTACCTGAAATCTTGCATGTTTATGAGACAGAAAAAAGACACCAGCAATCCTACCATCATGTAAAACAATTACAGGCTTTAGTTTTACACTCACTTGGCAGGACGGTAGTACCTCCCTGGGCGGTTGCTGTCTACCAACCTACTACCTAGAATATGAATATATATATATATATATATATATATATATATATATATATATATATATTACATATATAATTTATTTCGATGCCAGATATCTCCGTAGGTTTTTTGCACGTTTCTCGCGATGGAAACATTGCAGATGCCATTCACAGGAATTCCCTTGAGAGAAGCAATAGTGTTCTCGACAAGGCTTTTAGTAAGTTTTCCGAAGACATCAGCAAGACGGTGATCTTGTCAAAGAAAATGAGTTATAGCTCAGACTTGGCCAAGAGAGACTTGTCAACAGACTCGAGGAGTTTCAGGTTGAGACTGAAAATACTCCCGTATAGGTCATTCAATGCAGAAGGAAGGATTGAACCTTAAAAGTTATAAGTAGCTGTCACTTTATAAAAATACTGTAATAATATATATATATATATATATATATATATATATATATATATATATATATATATATATATATATATATATATATATAAGCTGTCGTCTTTCATATGATACAATTCACACAATACACAATTCAAGGCCCGAGAGTCTGAGTCTCACGTCACAAATCCTATGGAAAAATTCTTCCCACGTCAAATACCACAAGTCAAATTTCCTGTTGTCAGGAAGTGGAGCAAAACCCAGCAGGAGAATTTCGAAATCCGTATTTCAGAATTCGTTCCTGTCAAAAAGCCACAAGACAGTCAAATATCTCCGTTCGTAAGTATGGATGTACTTACGAACGGGGTGCTGGAAAAACTAATTTAATTTTTTGCGTCCACTGACCCCACAGTACGAACACTAACCCACAGTACGAACCTATACCAAACATAACCCCCTCTACTCTTGTGTCTAGAAATCATAACGACACGGACAGAAACAATTCCTAAAACCAGTGTTCAGTGCGTTATCCACTAAAACAATCTTATTGTGCCAGCATAGTACAGTGGATACCACACTGGCTGTCATCCTTCAGCACTCCCTGTCATCCTTCAGCACTCAATTATCTTCAGCACTCCCCTGCCATCACTCCCAGCACTCCCTGCCATCCTTCAGCACCCCTGCCATCCTTTCAGCAAATCCCTGCCATCGTGCAGAAACATTCCTAGCCATCCTTCAGCACTCCCTAGCCATCTTCAGCAACTCCCTGCCATCCTTCAGCACTCCCTGCCATCCTTCAGCACTCCCTGCCATCCTTCAGCACTCCCTGCCATCCTTCAGCACTCCCTGCCATCCTTCAGCACTCCCTGCCATCCTTCAGCACTCCCTGCCATCCTTCAGCACTCCCTGCCATCCTTCAGCACTCCCTGCCATCCTTCAGCACTCCCTGCCATCCTTCAGCACTCCCTGCCATCCTTCAGCACTCCCTGCCATCCTTCAGCACTCCCTGCCATCCTTCAGCACTCCCTGCCATCCTTCAGCACTCCCTGCCATCCTTCAGCACTCCCTGCCATCCTTCAGCACTCCCTGCCATCCTTCAGCACTCCCTGCCATCCTTCAGCACTCCCTGCCATCCTTCAGCACTCCCTGCCATCCTTCAGCACTCCCTGTCATCCTTCAGCACTCCCTGTCATCCTTCAGCACTCCCTGTCATCCTTCAGCACTCCCTGTCATCCTTCAGCACTCCCTGTCATCCTTCAGCACTCCCTGTCATCCTTCAGCACTCCCTGTCATCCTTCAGCACTCCCTGTCAGCGTGGACTAAAACCCATTTCGTTCAGAGAATTTTCGACTGTTGTTTGCCATACAAACCACTCGCTCGTCTGTCCCAAAGTGCATAGTCATAGAATTATATACCATGGCTATATACTCAGTTTTAGGTATTATATAACGAAAATTATGTGAATATGACGAAATATGAATTCCAGTTATTTTACTGAGAAGACTTTCGCCCACCAGGGACTTGATCAAGTCCATGGTGGGCGAAACAGCTTAATTTACCTAATATGTGTTATTAAGGTATTTCACAAAGATCCACTGTGTGTGTGTGTGTGTGTGTGTGTGTGTGTGTGTGTGTGTGTGTGTGTGTGTGTGCAAAATTCTCTACCTCTGAGAAAATAAATCACAATATTGTGGCAGGAACAATTCATAACTAATTCACAATTCACGACTAATTCACAGTTAGGACGTCGTCTACAATTTCCTCAACAAATTGTGTTGTAATAATGTTGGTAGAATTTCCAACAATATGTTAGGTAAACACAAGTGCAACTAATGTGACATTTTATTATGGCAACGTTTCGCTCTTCAGGAGCTTTATCAAGCCGTAATGACTTTACAGTCCTCCAGGAGAGCGAAACGTTGCAACATTAGAATGTTGCATTAGTTGCACACGTGTCCTTTTATCTAACTAATTTTGTTGGTTGTGGCCAGTTCCTTGAAGGAGGGAGCAGACTGAAGGGAGGTGGGGATTTAACTGATGCTGGTGAGAGGTCTCTTGATCCCAGGAACTGCATCTGATCAATCCTGATTATCTTCTATTTCCAAGGCATTAGCAAACGATTATTCTCTCTCTCATCTCGTACATCCTCTTCTGTCCTCTTATTCTATCTCATTTCTTTCCTTTCCTTCCTCTCCCGTATTCTTATCTCTTCTCTCTCCTTCCTCTCTCCTTTTCCTCATTTATCTTCCTTCTCTTCCCTCGTTCTGTAATAAGGAAGGAGTCAGAATGATGCTCCTTCCTGGTGTAATGAAGAATGTTCCCTAGCTGATGATTGATGAGTCTTCATAATGGGTTTTCCCCTGTGTGTGTACTCACCTAGCTGTGGTTGCAGGGGTCGAGTCATAGCTCCTGTCCCCGCATCTTCACTGATCACTACTAGGTTCTCTCTCTCTCCCTGCTCCATGAGCTTTATCAAACCTCGTCTTAAAACTATGTATAGTTCCTGCCTCCACTACGTCAGTTGCCAGACTGTTCCACTTCCTGACAACTCTATGACTAAAGAAATACTTCCTAATATCCCTTTGACTCATCCGAGTCTTCATCTTCCAATTGTGTGTGTGTGTGTGTGTGTGTGTGTGTGTGTGTACCAAACTATCTTCAATAACAATACAGATATGATTCTGACTCAGGATGCCCCCGAGTCAACCATTAACTCTGCTGGTTCGCCTCGTCTAACTCATCCTTAATGGCTGGAGTAGGGCGCTACTGCAGGCAATAATATAGGTTCTCAGCGGCAGTATGTAACCTGGGTGACTGTGGCTCGTGACATTTTGTTAAAGTACGGTGGACACTATTACCGAAGTGTACTCTCCACACTGTATTCAAGATTTACTCACCGAATTGTATTCGAGATTACATGGGGAAGACATCTACCGGAGAGTCATGAAACTCCAGACCGACGCGCTAGCCACTGGGCCAGCTGGCTACCGGACGTCCACATTGAGGCTATCTACTGAGAAGAACTATCTACTTCTACTAAGATTAAAGACTATCATGTATTATCTAAGAGTGTGACTCAAGGGTTAAATAAAAAAAAAGAAGTCTCTCTTTTCTTCGAGTTGAAATCGCCGAATTGCATTCACCTAATTGGCCTCCAAAGGGTCAAGTTACAGCCTCTCTCTCGTCATTTCTAGCCTCTTGAGTGACTATCCTCTCTGTACATTATCTATGGAGGATGAAAGTAACAATACAATGGACGCAACGATTCAAAACTAACAAGAGTTGCAAGAGATGGGGCCAAACAATAGAGAAAAAACGAGTCCAGTGACAAGCTTGTAATATGACAACGTTTTGCCATGTAGAGCTTTACCGAGTCATGTTTCGCTCTCTAGAATCTCATAAAAGTCATGTTTACCAAACCATGTTTCGCTCAGTGCAGAGCTTTATCACGACTTAATAAAAATTCAGAGCGAAACGTTGTTCCACTGAAAACTTGTTCAGCAAGGTGTCTTTTCTCCCGTGTGGAGCGTAAACTTTAGTCGACGTTTCGGTCCTTCCTGCACCATCGTCAACTCGCTTCGACCAATCTCTCAACCAGTATAAGATTTGCCCTCTCGTATGAAGACGAATTTTCAGAAGTGTTTAAACGTGTTACGTAAATCTTACAATTACCCCCCAAAAAATTTGAAAATCCTCAAGAGAAAAATAATGTGAAATATAACAGATTTTTCGTTTCATATAGTGTTAAGATTTTTTCGAATTATTATTAATTATTATTATTATTATTATTATTGCATCCATCATTTCAAAGTAATTCCAAAACACACTCCATTCATTATTATTCATGGAAATTTTTCGACCGGTTCTTATGGCCTAAATAAATTTGGGGGGAAATTTTTGTGGCCTTTCGAGGTTGTGTGATCAGGGGCGAACACCGCGACGTCAGATAAATTAAAAACTGAGCCACCAATGTTTACTGATGAGAGTGGGAATATTTGGCAGACCGTGGGAATATTTGGGCAGACCGTGGGAATATTTAGACGGTGTGTGGAAGAGAGCGTTGATGAGGTGAGGTCTTGGAGGGGTCTTGAAGGGGTCAGGTTTGTTGTATCTTTTCCCAGAGTTGTTTACCTTATTTACAACACAATTCTGTAACTGCAAAAAAAAAAAAAATTACTAAGATACAATATCGTGGTTACAACAAGCCACAACTAACCCACATATGGAAAAAGAAAATTTAGATTACTTTTCGGTTCATACTGAACCATTATCAAGTCACAACATTGCCCCACTTCCTACTTTCGTTGTCTTATCATATAATATATATATATATATATATATATATATATATATATAACATATATATATATTATAATTATTAATATGATACCCAACACTAATTACTTTAAATAATTTTAAGATGATATAACTTAATCTAAGCTTTTCAATAATTCTGAGTGTGATATATACATACGTCTGTTTAGAAAGCTTCATAAATTCTTCTCGTATATCGAGCACTTTTACTGCCAGCTAGCTATAAATTACATTTTATATGAAGTGGCAAACCCGTGTGGCTCATCCAGGAGCTAAGAGTGATATATATATGCTCGCTCCTCCGTCTGCTGATGGCCAAAAAGTCTAGCAGGTGAGGTTAAGAATTCATGTCCCAGCCATCAGATCTATATATGTCAAGCAGTTGAATATTTGAGAGAGTGACCCTAACGTTAACCATGTACTTTGCGTCTTTACGACGCTTGTACGCGGCTCTTACGCACTACCTGACACCCACATCACTATGCCTGTGAAAGTTTGATGCGTATGTCGGTGAAAGTTTGATGAGAATATTTGTGAAAATTTTATAGTTATTCCTGTGCAGGTATTGTAGGAATATTTGTGGGAGAATTGATAATTTTTTTGTGTGTGCAATTTTTATGGGCATACGTGTGTAAAATATTGTGCATATATTGCGTAAGATCTGTATTTTGAGAAAGATTTGTGCGTATATTGCGTAAGATCTGCTGATTTATTTGGGGAAACATTGTGTAAATATCGAGGTAAATATTGTGAGTATAACTGATTAAATATTAAATATATTTCTAAGGTATTGTGCATACACTTGTGAAGGTATTAAGAAAATATACCAGCAAAAATATATGGTGTATACCTGTAAGGGTATTGTGCACATATCTGTAAAAGTATATTGCTTATAATTGTGCAAACTTCCTTTCTTCCTTCCATCTTACCTTTTGTTTTCAGGTATTCTCTATATCTGATACGTCTCTTCATTGCCCCACTTCCTACTTTCGTTGTCTTATCATTACTCTCATTCCATTAAACCAGTATTTAATAATTCTTCTCTTACTAATTTTTTTGAAATAAACGCTTTAAATGCTATTTCATAAATGTTACAGAACTCTCTATATAAATTATTTATACCTGTTTTTTTTTTTTTTGTAATATTAAATCCCGTTTAGCTTTTCTAAAAAGAACTGCCTTAAAACATTGTGTTTTTTTAGTTTATATTCTAGTTTTTCTCGTTCGTGTTTTTCTTTTTCTTCTTGTAGGTCGTGTTTATAATAATATTTTATAATAATGATATATTATTATAATAATATAATAATTATATATATATCAATATTCACAAATGAGTTTGATTATGATCAGATTATATTCCTTTGTTCTATAGATTAAACCTGGTCGTCAAGACCACGCCAGACCCGGTCGTCAAGACCACGCCAGACCCGGTCGTCAAGACCACGCCAGACCCGGTCGTCAAGACCACGCCAGACCCGGTCGTCAAGACCACGCCAGACCCGGTCGTCAAGACCACGCCAGACCCGGTCGTCAAGACCACGCCAGACCCGGTCGTCAAGACCACGCCAGACCCGGTCGTCAAGACCACGCCAGACCCGGTCGTCAAGACCACGCCAGACACGGTCGTCAAGACCACGCCAGACACGGTCGTCAAGACCACGCCAGACACGGTCGTCAAGACCACGCCAGACACGGTCGTCAAGACCACGCCAGACACGGTCGTCAAGACCACGCCAGACCCGGTCGTCAAGACCACACTGGCAGGCCACTTACGGGTTGAAGACCCACGCAGAATATTCCTCCTTAAATAAAATAATTCCAATGTTATTTTCGCCAGATTGTTTGGGTCCCACAAAGTCATTATAATATGCAAATTGTGACAAATATGCCAAGGTTAAAAAGGCGTCTGAAATGTGAGAAAATGTATTTTGTGTCATTTGATGAGAATTGTTCCCGAGTTGATCTGTCATGTTGAATCTGTCACATATTGTGTTCCATCCCATGCTTGTCTCTCCCTGTCTAGGTGCTGCCTGTCTAACCACTGCCTTTCTAATGACTAAGTGTTTGCTGTCTGTCAAATTGCTGTCTTTTTAATTGCTGCCTGTTTGTGTTTGACAGTTGCTTTTCTATCTCCCTAAGTGTGTGTGTGTGTACTCACCTAATTGTGGTTGCAGGGGTCGAGACCCAGCTCCTGGCCCCGCCACTTCACTGATCGCTACTGGGTCACTCTCCCTGTGCCATGAGCTTTATCATACCTCTTCTTAAAGCTATGAATGATCCTGCCTCCACTACATCGCTTCCCAAACTATTCCACTTCCTGACCACTCTGTGACTGAAGAAATACTTCCTAACATCCCTGTGATTCATCTGAGTGTGTGTGCGTGTGTGTGCGTGTGTGTGTAATAACAGTTCATTACCATGGCTCTATCTCCATGTATCAGTCTATTTCTCCTTCTAAATTCCCTCTCATCATCCTCTCTCTCTCTCTCTCTCTCTGTATCCTATTGTCTTTTTCTTAACTCCTGTACTTCAACCCTTCCTTGCCTCCATTCTCATCCTTCCATCCATCCCACCCTCTCATCCATCCTACCCTGCCCTTCATCTATCCCTATCCACCATCCCCAGCCACGTAAGACAACACTTCCCAGAAGGAAGCCACGCAGTGTGTGATGAGACATCAGCTGGGCAGAAAATCAAGATTCCCTGCTAACAGGAGGCAACCCGCTGTTTACATAGTCGTAGAACACATTGTCTGCCTCAGGAACGAGCCTCTCGCACGACTAGCATCCCCACACGGTCGTTCTTCTTGTGTTAGCACCTAAGCAGCAGCAAAACGTCCTCACTGCCCTTAGTAACAGGATTTTATAATCCAGATTTTGCCTTAGATATGATGGTTTACTCAGTGAACTGGCAAAATAAATCTATAGGAAATTATATACCGTGGTGATTAAAGGCACAGGTGCTAGATTGTGATATAATTTGTTCTTAGTTATTGCCACAAATTACCTTACACAACTCGGCAGCTGAGCTTTCTCACTTTGCCCTTCACGTTCGGCTTTCACAGTGTCGTGAAATTTCACAAATTAATAATAGTATTAATTTCTATTTCTACATGTACATGTACAGTGTATACAGTGTAAACAAGCTGTAATATTGGCACAATTGAGGGTGTAGGCGATAGTACTCCCTCGTCTTGTACCAGAACAAGGAAAGCACACATGCTATGAATAAGAGAAGCCTTTTTCGTATTGTTGAATCAATGATATTGTGACATCTTAGTGTGCACTTAAGAGTCGTGAATACCATGTGAATTATTTCATGGCATGAATCCCGATTCTCTCCAGGTTTTGTGTGAAGGTGATTTATGGTTGGAACTGCGACGTATTGCAGTCGATGGAGAAATTTTATTCCTCCTTGCAATACTTATGGGCTATCGTAGCCCAGGTACGTACACACACACACACACACACACACACGAAAGAAGGGTCAGAGGAGACATGATAACGACATACAAAATACTGCGGGGAATCGACAAGGTAGACAGTGACAGGATGTTCCAGAGAGGGAACACAGAAACAAGGGGACACAACTGGAAGCTGAAGACTCAGATGAGTCAAAGGGATGTTAGGAAGCATTTCTTCAGCCACAGAGTAGTCAGGAAGTGGAATAGTCTAGAGAAAGATATAGTGGAGGCAGGAACCATACATAGTTTTAAGACAAGGTATGATAGAGCTCATGGAGCAGGGAGAGAGTGGACGTAGTAGCGATCAGCGAAGAGGAAAAAGGAACTGTGAATCGACACTTCCAACCACAAATAGGTAAGTACACACACACACACATTATGGAAATTAGTTATTTTATTGTCACCACCATGGACACCACGTGTCACCACCACGGACACCACGTGTCACCATCACGGACACCACGTGTCACCATCACGGACACCACGTGTCACCATCACGGACACCACGTGTCACCATCACGGACACCACGTGTCACCATCACGGACACCACGTGTCACCACCATACTTCCTCAGGGATTATTATAAGTCTCTATAATATAGGATATAAACTTCTAGGTCTCCCACAACTTGTAAGATGCCGCCGCCTTGGGATTATCTTAGGATTTGTAAGAAATTTTAGCAGCACAACTTCTGAAATGTGTTATGAGTTTTAGCAGTTTAATAATTTTCAAACACACACACAGCGAAGAGGCGGGGTCAGGAGCTGCGACTCGACCCCTGCAACCACAAACAAGTGAGTGCAAATAGGTGAGTACACACTCTAGCGATAGTGAAGGACAGGAAGGATAGGGGAGACATGATAACGAAATATAAAATACTGAGAGGGACTGACAAGGTGGACAGGGACAGACTTTCAGAAATATGACACAGCAACAAGGAGCCACAACTGGAAGTTGTAAACTCAAGTGAATGGCAGGAATGTTAGGAAGTATTTCTCCAGTCAGAGTTGTCAGGAAGTGGAAATATCTGGAGAGTGAAGTAGTGGAGGCAGGATCCATACATAGCTTTAAGAAGATGTACGATAAAGACCTTGGAGCAGGAGAGAGTGGACCTAGTAGCGATCAGCGAAGAGGCGGACCTAGGAGCTATGAATCGACCCCTTCAACCGAGTACAAACAGGCGAGTACACGCATTAAGCAGTCATCAGGATCGAAGCAACGATCTCACAGGGTAAGACAAGAATGTTAATTACTGTTCCAGCTGAACATAACAAGAGAGTAACTAAGACTTCAGTTGTCATCTTGCCGTGATAGACAGCTGCTTTTGGCTGCCAGAATTCCTTCTGAAATCGCAATATTACTCGAAGGAGCTGCTAATGGTGGGTTGCTGGGCCGGTTTATTAAGTTTAAAGTCTATCGACTACACAAGGGTCATTAAAGTTTCATATCACCTGTAACGTACTAGTCAGGGATAGTTTGGCCCAGGGGTGGGCCATTATTATGACTGATGGGCCACAACACCAGCTTAGATATGCTTCAAGGGCCACACACTTTCGTCGATGTAAAATTGCAAATACATAATAATGATGCAAATTTATGTCTTCCATTTCTTTACGAAAAAAATCAGGATAAATTATTGATACGAGTTAACAATAACAACAAGTTATTGAAGAGGCAATGATGCAATAAATGAGGCTGCGAGAAGCTAATACAAGAGCACTTGCTAATATATTGACGGTGGTAGACGATAGATGAAGAAACTCATACCCCGGTAGACGAGTAACACCCATTTGCAACAGTATGGTTTCTTTGTTAACGAGACGCTTCGCCCGCTGAGCAAGCTTCACAAACGACCCATTCACTACTGGGTGGCATAAATAAAACAAGAAACCAAGGGAAGAATGAAGCAGAAATTTCGTAGACTAAGAGGCGAGCCCTTGAAGGTAGTAACGACTGTAACATAGATGGCGCTGACATGTACTCACCCAGGGATCAAACAAGGAGGAACTAAAGAAACTTGTCCCTCTCGATATCAAGATAAAACACATACCTAATCTGCTTATGTTAAATGCGTCCAACGTGGCCAGGTTTTGCTGCTACGACTACACAACACACCTAATTACGACATTATCAAAATGAACTCTTTCTAAAAATGGAGATACTCTAAATTTTACTAAATTGCTAGAGATACAAAGACGGGCAGTAAACAATTGCTTAGCGCAGAGATTCTTAACCATTTCACGATTACAGACCCCCAATGAATTGCCCACATGTGCCCAGACCTCCTTCACCAGATTATGGAAATCATTATGACCATCACCAAGCCTATTAGGTGCCAGTACGACTTCAAAAGATGTCAATATTTTGTTTTTATTTCACATATATGATCAGCTAGCAAAAAAACCAGCTGATAGTTTATTCTAATCTAACAATAACTATTTTTTTTAAATTGCTTAAGAGATCGAGTACCATACCCCCATTATTTGGTTACCATACCCCATTATTTGGTTACCATACCCCCATTATTTGGTTTCCATACCCCCATTATTTGGTTACCATACCCCATTATTTGGTTACCATACCCCATTATTTGGTTTGCATACCCCCATTATTTGGTTACCATACCCCATTATTTGGTTACCATATCCCATTATTTGGTTTCCATACCCCCATTATTTGGTTTCCATACCCCCATTATTTGGTTTCCATACCCCCATTATTTGGTTTCCATACCCCCATTATTTGGTTTCCATACCCCCATTATTTGGTTTCCATACCCCCATTATTTGGTTTCCATACCCCCATTATTTGGTTTCCATACCCCCATTATTTGGTTTCCATACCCCATTATTTGGTTTCCATACCCCCAGGAGGAATGGATACCCCCTGGTTAAGAACCCCTGCTGTAAACTGGCTGGATATGGCCCGCGGGCCGCACTTTGCCACCCATCCTTAAATCCATAAAAAAGGGAAATAATTGAATTTTATGGTAAATAATGACTGATGTTTGTTGATGTTTCTTGATGTGTTGATGTTCCTTGATGTGTTGGTGGTCCTTGATGTGTTGGTGGTCCTTGATGTGTTGGTGGTCCTTGATGTGTTGGTGGTCCTTGATGTGTTGGTGGTCCTTGATGTGTTGGTGGTCCTTGATGTGTTGGTGGTCCTTGACGTGCTGATGTTTCTAGTTGAAGTTCCTTGATGTTGCTTGCTGATGTTTCTTGATGTGATGTTTCTAGTTTATGTTTTCAGATGTATTGATGTTCCTTGTAATGTTTGCTGATGTACTGATGAGTTTTGTGATGTTTATTGATGTGCTGATGTTGCTTGATGTTTCCAGCTTTCGTACAGTAAAAGCCTTCCAGGGTCCGTACAACATCCTTCCACCGTTCGTATAACAAAAGTTTTCCAGCGTTTATACAACAACAGCCTTCCAGCTTTAGCACAACAGTCTTCCAGCACCGGTGCAGGCTATTAAAATCGGTTTATAATTATACTTATTTTCGTTTCTGGGATTCCAGGAGAGTTTGCGGCAAGGCGCCATTCCGAACAATGAAGAAGAATTTGTGTGTTTTTGCAGTCTTTTTTTTTTACCGCTCCTGGAAACCCTGGAAGACTGCAATAAGAATCCAGTGCTCTCATTGTTTCAACGTCTCATTATCATCTGGAAAAAAGGGATTCTTTGAAGAGTGCGTTTCCAGCAGTGTTCCAGCAGAGAAGATACTTCAGTCGACCTTCATCAAAACACAACAGATAATGTTCCATTCAAGGTATTGTGTGTGTTACTTGTGAATTGTTCCAGTTATGCTGTTGTGGGCTAGTTGTGAATTATTCCAGCAACGGTATTGTGGGCTAGTAGTGAGCTGCTCCAGCCAAGGTATTGTATGTTGGCTGTGAATTGTTCAGTCATGCTACTGTGGGCTAGTAGTGAATTATTGCTGGAATAATTCACAACCCACAACAGCATGACCGAAGTATGGAACTGTGTTGTATGAATAGGAAATAGTGGAAAATAAGACTAGTTCACCAAACATTGAAAGACGAAGAATTATTTAATAGGCTTCAGTGGTAAGGCCTAATTTAATTTCACAGCCTAAATAAAGGATGTAAAATTTATCGCCAAGAGGGGCGTCATATATTGCATTTTACCTCAAAAGTGGACAAGTTATAGCCACGTGACTCAAAGTTAAATAATTAATTAATTTGTTGGGGGAAATTTGACCAATCATAAACCTAGCGTTTGAAGCGTAAATATTGAGACGGAAAAAATGCAAATCTTTATGTGGCGTTCTAGCTGAAAAAGTCTTTAATATGGTCGTTAAGGTGATGTATTGAGGTAACCCATGATGAAATAACCTAGATGGAGGGAGGGAGAGAGGGAAAGAGAGAGGAAGAGGGAGGTTATTATTACCTACCCTTCCTAACCTCATCTCCCACTCTCCTATCCCTATTTACCTTCTCTTCCAGTCCCCTTTATCTTCCCCTCCCCACAATCTCCCCTCTCCCCCAAGCTACATTATCAACAGACTGGCTGTCAAAGCCGGGAGACAGCCACCTTGTAACGACCCTCAGCGTAATGAGGGGAGAAGTGAGGGTTATCATGGAGGGAATCATTTCCCCTCATCCTGGCCGGGAAGTGTCACCATTTCCTGGTCATGCAGTAGGTTACACATGTCCTGTCTGGGAGACAGGTTAATAGGTGGGAGGATTGTGAGGGAGGGGAGGCTGCCACGACTGTGTGCTGGGCGGTACAGTGCTTCCACTCTGAAGGAGGGGTGAAGGAGAGGAGGGGTGAAGGAGAGGGTGAAGGAGGGGTGAAGGAAGGGTGAAGAAATGGCGAAGGAGAGGTGAAGGAAGGGCGAAGGAGGGGTGAAGGAAGGGCGAAGGAGAAGTGCGCAGTTCTGGCAAGATTCATCTCTGTGCGTTGGTTAGTGAAGAAGGGGGTGAGTAACTGCACACTGGCTCTGGATACTCGAGGACTTGCTTACATGATCTACAGCATCCCGAGTAAGTCTTCAAGTTTCTGATGGAAGCCTCTTTGTAAACTTTCCTGAATATATTGAGACAAAACACATCCCTCTCTTGTGTTAGTAGTAGCGATCTTCCACCAAGCATGTTAGAGTGTGGCACCATTAGTTAGCGTGTGGCACCATTAGTTAGCGTGTGGCACCATTAGTTAGCGTGTGTCACCAATAGTTTGCGTGTGTCACAATTAGCGTGTGTCACAATTAGCGTGTGTCACAATTAGCGTGTGTCACAATTAGCGTGTGTCACAATTAGCGTGTGTCACAATTAGTTAGCGTGTGGAACTATTAGTTAGCGTGTGGAACTATTAGTTAGCATGACTCACGAAATAGTAATGACACGATTGCAAGCAACCTATACCTAGTTGGATGAATCTTATTGTAGCCAGCTGGCCCAGTGGCTAGCGCGTCGGTCTGAAGTTTTATGACTCTCTGACCGTGGGTTCTATCCCCGCCCGTGGTATGGTTTGGTTTCATTAGTGTGTGTCAAGCCTCCATCACACCAGGCGCTAAATATCCCACAAGGAAGGAGGATAAAGCCTCTATCACTTTCCACTGACTGATCTCCAAGGACTGGGGAGAGGTTCCATGCTGGTGCTGCATACTCCAAGATGGGCCTAACGTATGTTGTACATAAGGTCGGGAATTACTCTTCGATGGGATTTCTGTAAGCTTCTCTTAGATTTATCAAACGAACATTGGCTGTCGAAGTTATATGGCTGATGTGTGTCTACGGTGATATGCTCAACACTATGTCTACCCCCAGGTCTTCCTCCTTGACAGAGGGTTTGCAGTTTGTAACGGCTTGACAAAGCTCCTGGAGAGCGAAACGTTGCCACAATAAAATGTCGCATAAGTTCCACTTGTATCCTTTTACTTAACAGGTTTGCAATCGCTGTCCCAAGAGTCTATACCCAGTTTCCGGTCTTCTTACTTCCCCCCGTTTGTTATACTTTTAATTTTCCCGTTCTGACGTCTATTCTTGGTCAGTCACTCTCTGATTCTTCCCCTGAGGGATTCTTTAGTCCTCTTTATATCCACTCGGGAGGCCTGGTTGTGGACAGGGCCGCGGGGGCGTTGATCCCCGAATACCCTCCAGGTAGACTCCAGGTAGACTGCAAAGGTTTTTCTTCAATTATCCTCAAGTTCTTGTCTCAATCTCTTGTACGTATGCAAGTGTGTGTGTGTGAGAGGTGTGTGTGTGAGAGGTGTGTGTGTGTGTGAGAGGTGTGTATGTGTGTGTGTGGTGTGTATGTGTGTGTGTGGTGTGTATGTGTGTGTGTGGTGTGTATGTGTGTGTGTGGTGTGTATGTGTGTGTGTGGTGTGTATGTGTGTGTGTGGTGTGTATGTGTGTGTGTGGTGTGTGTGTGTGTGGTGTGTATGTGTGTGTGTGTATGCGTATGTGTGGTGTGTATGCGTGTGTGTGTACTCATCTATTTGTATACACCCATTTATTGTTGCAGGCGTCGAGTCGCAGCTCCTGGCCCCTCTTCTTCGCTGGTCGCTAGTAGGTCCTCTCTCTCGCTGTTCTAAGAGCCTTGTCGTACCTCTTCTTAAAGCTAAGCATGCATCCTGCCTCCACTACATCACTCTCCAGATTGTTCCACTTCCTGGCAACTCTAGTGTGTGCTCACCTAGTTGTGGTTGCAGGGGTCGATTCACAGCTCCTGACCCCGGGTGTACGTATGTGCGAAAACATTAATTAGGAACAAATTCACATAATTACAGACCACACCAGCGAGACCGAGATCTTCCAATAAGAACAACCAACATTTACAACCAGCATTTACAACCAAGAACATTTTCCACATTGGAGCAGCGAACAAACACACAGGAAATGCTTAATCTTGTTAAGGCAGATTATAAGTTTCATTTTTACACAAGCAACCAGCAACATTGTTCCAAACATAAAGCACATTCACTGTGTTGTATTTGCTTTATGCAAATGAGTTCCCGAAATCGGATAGAATTAGCGAGCTTACGGCGGCCAGTTAGTGACTGTTCACTAACTGTTTAATGCGTTGTGACTGGGAGAGGTGGCCGGTAGCTCACTTAAAACACCACCACCAACAGTCTGACTGGTCAGAGACCGGCACTGCGATGAGCCGAGGTTCGAGCCTCCACAGGTTATACTCATTATATATATATATATATATATATATATATATATATATATATATATATATATATATATATATATGAGTATAACCATAAGTAGGGCCCAGGAGCTATGAATCAACCTCCAGCAACTACAAAGAAGCGAGAATAAACAACCACAAGAATCAAAGTCAGCATAGCGTGCTGGATGCTGCGTCTCGGCTCAGCTCCCACAAAGGGTTTAAAACACGGATTAATACTTCTTTTCTTATTTTTTGGGGCTGGCTCGTAACATGAAGGATTTGCAGGAAGGAAGGAGGGAGGAAATGAAGGAGGGAGGGAAGGATAGTAGGAGGGAGGGAAGGAGAGTTAGGAGGGAAGGCAGTAACGTAGGCCGTAGGAAAAGTAGATGGGACAGGATTTTTTTTTTTCAAGAGTATCGGACATGTTAGCAACGCAGATAAATTGTTCGGAGATCCGACAGGAAGATTAAATTAGACATTTGTGTAACACCTGGGTATCTTTATTGAGGAATAATAAAGATATCCAAGTGCTGTACAAGTGTCTAATTCAATTATCACATTAACAGTGTTTAGCTATCCTGTTAACATTAGCAGCATTCAGCTATCCTGTTAACATTAACAGCATTTAGCTATCGTGTTAACATTAGCAGTATTTAGCTGCCCTCTTAACTACGATAGCTGCGTACTGCTGACAAGACACGAGGGGCTGGGGAATAAGGTCATTCTGGGACGATATTTTCTTTTTTCTAGACCTTTCTTACCCATGTAATTGCGTCACAAAATTCTACATAGAACCAAACAGGACTTAATAAAGCTGTTAATAAAGTTTAAAAACTCTTTGAGAAGCAAGATAAAGCTCTTGGGATGATTATCCTAGAAGGAAGAACATGGAGAGGAGAGATTTATGTTGAAAAAAAAATGAAATAAAGCGAAAGAGGCCACATAAATAATATATGGGTTCTACGATGAAATATTAGAGGCATCAGACAAAGAGAATGAGAAAAAAGAGGATCAATGTAAGATCATATAAATGATGGAGTGAGGAAGTCTCTGGGCAATACCCGATAAGTTTACAATGGTTTTTTTCATATATGAACCAGGAAAAGTTGAGAAAACTGTTCACATCAAGAGTTAGACCAATATTTAAATATGTAACTGGGGTGTAGTGCCCACACACACGCACACACACACACACACACACACAGTTAAGAAACAATCTTGAACTCAGAAGTCTTCAAGTGGAATATTGAATTTCGACAATCGCCTCACTCAGTATTAACTCGTCGAGAGGTCGTGTTGACCTTCAGGGCCTCGTCGAGTCCTCCAAGTTCCTCGTTAGGTCAGAGGTTTTGGTTACGAGGCAGGTATTGGCAAGGAGGTCAGATATTACATGTTGCTAATATTACCTGGCGAGCCTTGCGCGCGCGCGCACACAAAAAAAAAAAAAGAAGAGAGAGAGAGAGAGAGAGGGGGGGGGAGAGGCGGTCAAGTGTCTATCGACAAGTGCCTTTGACAACTAGTAACTACTACTACACACACACATACGGCATACGCTACTATTGCTACTACTACTACAAACTGCGACTATTATTGTTAATAATAATAATTATTATAATAATAATAATATATTCATATTCTCTAAAAACAGCAGAAATATTAATGAAAAGTGTTAGAAATTATTCATTAACAATTTACTACGAATTTAGAACACTGGTAAAATAATTAGCATTTTAAGAACCTATAAACTAATTTAGCAGGCTTTCTCACTGACATAGAATTATTATTATTATTGTTATTATTATTATTATTAACATCAGGATCAGTCCTGACAACATGGTGACGCTTAATTGATTTTCCAGTCAATTTCTCGCTGTTTTGTCTCTTAATTTACTGAATGACGTCACACCTAGTTCCTCGGACCTATGGGCAGTCATGATGAGTGCTTCTCTAAGGTTAGTTAATGGAGTTTGAAGCCTATCGACTGCAGAAGGATCATTAAGGCCCTCAATAAGAACCTTATATTGTGTCATAATTCCACTGTTATTAATACGACTGCATCAAGACTCGAATAGGTAAGATAAGGCCTACAATGCCAAGAACCGAGATTCGACCCCCTCCCCCGTAATTACAACCAGACGAATAAATAGCTGAGTTCACTCAACTGACTAGTGTTCGGGAGATTTGGAAAATCAAATTTGGTTGATTTCCAACGATGGAAATAAACCAATATCTACCTGCATTCTATAGGTAGAATGCAGGTAGATAGATCTTTGCATAGTCTATTTTGCTTATAGTTTAAAATGTAAAACACACAGACACACACACACAGTCACACACACACACACGCGCACACACACACACCTTTCTAAGTTTACTACAAACTTCATAATAATCAACATTTGCAACAGCTGGAGCATCAACAAGGCTCGAATTGCTGCATATTCATTATATGCAAATCCAAGCAAATGAACATATTCATAGAAACTAGTTTTTAGCGAGTGGTGGTAGAGGAGGCCTAGGCTACCACCACGCCACGCCAGGAAAAAAGTTTTTGTCTGCCTAATGGATAAAGATGAGACGAAGTATGAAAAAAATGATGTATTTAATTATTGTTATTATAATAAGAAAATAAAATTGACAATAAATAATAAAAAAAATCTTCCTGTGTGTGAGAGAGAGAGAGAGAGAGAGAGAGAGAGAGAGAGAGAGAGAGAGAGAGAGAGCAATTCAACATGGTTCACAGTGTGTACAGTGACAGTGCAGACAGAACCCTGGTCCCTGCTTATTACGTCTTCATAATGAGTCAATACGATGACACTCACTTGAGCAGCAGCGACCCTTAACCCCTGCTCGCTTGCCCTCTAGTGTCGAGGCTCGGCAATTACTGTTAACTGTTTCTTGGTGTGCTAACAGCCGCCTCACGCTAAATTAACCAATTAAGTTTCTAATTAACTGCACAAACCTGGCCCTTGGTCCTGCTCTTGTGGGCTTTCCACGTTTATTATGTGTTTGTTTGTGATTGTGTTTGTTTGTGTGTGTGTGTGTGTGTGTGTGTGTGTGTGTGTGTGTGTGTGTGTGTGTGTGTGTGTGTGTGTGTGTGTGGTGTAAAATCAAAAATTTTTAATTGCCTTAGTGCTATACCCTGAAAATTTTGACTAAGGAAAAATATTAAATGCATCCACATCAAAGTACATTTAGGTATCACTTGTACACTTTAGGTCCCCTTCTCGAGTATTAGTCCCTCAAGGTCCCCTTCTCGAGTATTAGTCCCTCAAGGTCACCTTCTCAAGTATTAGTCCCTCACAAGACTATACATCTCACTTGACCTTCCCAGATGATAATGATCTCATCGAGCACTGGGGCCTTGATGGCTTTCTCATTTATGTCGATGACGTTAAACTGGTGGGTTACAATTAGGTTCCATTTCTCCTGGAAGCAGATAAAGACGAGAATGTCGGGTGCGGTCATGTACCGAGGAACTCAGTGAATACTTTTTCTGCTCCAGTTTCCATCGTGTGGAGACAACAGGCGAAGTGGAGGTTACTTGTGTTGAGTTTCTGCTGCAGGAGTGTGTACAAGCCATTACTCAACCCAGTTTTGCTTACACTGTGTAAAGAAACATAATTTGCACTTGATTTTCAACCCCCTATTTCTCTATAGTCTAGCCAAGTGGTTGCCAACCTTTTCACTGCCAAGGATCCCTCTTATTTAAATTAATTTTCCTAAAGACCCCAGGTTTTTGAAAGGTCTGTCTACTTAACAAGCCAATTTTATTAGCTAAAAACAAACTCGTTTCCCCAGTTTCATCTCTCAAGTGATGGACATGCATAACTGAGTATGCAATTAAATAAATGACTATTAACAAAAACTGGAAACGGCCTTGAAATTTTGAAAGTCTATCTTTATTTCTTTATCGTGAGTAATTATACATTTTACACTGCAGCCTCTTGAAATTTGGAACTTAGCTCACAGACTCCCAGTACTACATTTACGGACCCCCAGGGGTCCGCGGACCACAGATTGGGAACCACTGGTCTAGGCACTGAGGGAGAGTTGCTGTCAGCTGTTCTCCTGTCCCTGAAGACAGCACCGGGGTACCAAGTAGTTTTGATGTGTCTTCCGCTGAGACAAGGACAGGGAGCCGGTCCACTTTGCCTTGACTGGTGAGGTCGGGAAGCAACTTGCTGTACCAGAGCACGATGAGGCGCATGTTGGAAGTAAAATATTCTTTTTTATCACTGCAGCAATCTTCTCTCGGTGTTTTATCCCCTTCCGACCAATGGTGTCTCGGCTGAAGGAGAATTCAGCTGGGTCATAACTAAGGATTGAAGGCTTCAGTGAAAAGATGCAGGTGGCATTGCGATCTACCGTCTTAGTGCCATCCAGTTCTGACACTAACTTACAAGTGACATTGTTTGGCATCTTCCTTTCTTCGGTGATGTTAGTGAAGATCGTTCATTGGCTTCACCAGCGGTGATCGACCCCGACTTATGAATGGTTTCCGGGTAACTTCGGTCCCTAGTACTGAAAGAGAACGTGAACGTCGAAGAAAATGATGCCTTGATCTTCCTCAAGCTTTCTCTTCCCCATTGGCCTCTCCAGGCACCATCCTTCACTGCTTGCATTCGTGTTTCGTGACCATCTCCTAATCGACCACGGATATACTCCTGCGCCTTTCCCTCGCTGCAACAGTAGGAATTTTTAATATTCGTCGCCAGCAGTCATGCTGGAGACGTTGGCACGGGCAATGTCAAAGAGGTCTTCAAACCCTTAAGAGCAGCTCTTTTCAAAGCAGTGCTTGTGACCCTGCCTTTGAGTAATCCCACCATCCTTTGAGCAGGTTCTAAACCTAATTGATGGTGTTTTTGTGGGCAGAAATAGGAATCTCAGGAGTCTCCCAGAACTTGAAACGTCTCTAATGATGAATTTGACGGTGTCAATTTTCTTCTCGACGTTATGTAGAAAGAATAACCGTTGAGGAATGTCGCCTTGTGAAGGTAACTTCCTCTTCTCCATCAACAAGTCAGGTTCACCATTGAACCAATCTTTCGTTTGCTGCTGAGTGGTAGTTCTTGGTCCGGTCATACTACTGATATATTACTCGAGTGTAAAGACAAAGCAATGTCAGAGATCAATGCCATGAATAAGAAAATGATTTATACTCAGCAACACTCACGAAATCTCTCTGCACGAAGTACACTGCCAATAGTACGAAACACGAACATTCAAATGCGTGTCAGACTGCCTGAAGACGCTAGATATATATATATATATATATATATGTATATATTTCAATTTGCAGGCAGCGTGAAACATGGGCGTTGATATATACATTGCAAGATTAATGATGGAACACAGTCGCTGAAACACGAAATATTTCATGTGTCAGAAATTTTCAGCATATTTTTTAATGGAAGGAGGGAGTGGGGGTTGAGGGGAAAGCGGAAGGTTAGGGGAGTGGGATATGGGAAGGGACGACGTTGAAGGGGAGGGTGTTGTGTTATATGGAATATGCTCTAGTTATGCTCTAATATTCTCTAACTGTTTGTTCTATTATCTATTACTGCACACACACACACACACACACACACACACACACACACAGAACATTCCGACATCTTAATAAAGAATCGTTCAGGACCCTGTACACTGTGTACGTTAGGCCCATACTAGAGTATGCAGCACCAGTTTGGAACCCACACCTAGCCAAGCACCGTAGGTGCTGTTAACACCAACTCCAAGGCTGTGGGACTGATTACCTAATCTTTTGTATATAGTTCTACTGTCTTCAAGTTATGTCCTAGAATTTGTATTGATAAAGACACTGGAGGGCGAAACGTCTACAATAAAGATACCCAGATTTTACACATGTGTCTAATTTTCATCTTGTCGGTAATGTATACCATTTTTGAACAATTTTGACACTGGATAGACTTTATTGGGTTATCGTAGGTAACTTACACTATGTATGACAATTGTACTTGTGTCCCCCTGTGGTACTGAAGCAAATGCTTGGGTAGCTTTGGGAAAAGTCTGGACAAGTGGGTAGATGGTTTCGAAGAGAACCTGCCTAGTATGGGCCAGTAGGCCTTCTGCTGTGTTCCTCCATTCTCATGTTCCTTAATAAACTTGTTTATTTATTTACAGTCTGAATAGAATACATCAAGAAGAAAAGACCCAAGTAACTTTATTCAGGTATACACAAATACAGTTACATACATTATCATACATAACAGCATATGTGTAGAGAACCCTCCAGGATAACCCAAAAAGTCAGAGTGACTTATTTCCATTGGGGTCCTTTATTTCCATTACAGAAGGAACTGTAGCAAGAGGTGTATCCTTCACTGTAGTCGGCACAACCACCTCTGTATCCATGACAACATCCTGACTGGGGAAGGTTCACTCAACCTCACTGAAGTGCATCACTTCCTCACTACCGTCGACCCATCAATCCCTCTCTATCCCATGCTATCCCAAGAATTTAACCATATCCTCGGCTGGCAGGAAGGAGGCGCGTGTAAAATCTCCCAAAGAATGATGCATGGTTATAAATTCTTTTAGACGCAAATTTCACTGAGATCCCTAAACTCATTCCCCAGAAATTTTTGTGTCAGCTTGAAGGGAATCTAAACCCCCAACAACCGATTCTAATCACGATTTCTGAAAGGAATAATCGCAATAAAATACACTGGTAATGATTGCTCTCCCACTTTAGATAAATGAAGATGGGCTTGGTGTTGTATAGAAGCACAAGAGATCCAATATTCATTGTAAGTTCTTCTGAATCAAATAATAAGCTTCACAAAGATGGCTGGAAGCATTTGATAACTCCTCAGGTCGTTTGAGAAATGGACTCCAATACCCCAGAATGTGATGGGGCTGGAGAGAGGATAGGATACCGTTGTCTAGTCCTAATCCACTGGTATCCTGCGTCATAATCCCACACAAGGAGGGGCAATCTTGTATGAACGACTCAAGGGCCCATCTCAGCAGGGAGGCGAGGAGAATTGTCGCTGTTGTAGGGAGTAAGAAAGAGAGGGAGAGAAAAGGGAGGGATGGAGGGAGACGACAGGAAAACAGAGCCAGGGAGGAAGAAGTAAATCTAAGAATAAGACTGTAGGGAGAGATAGATAGATAGAGGGAGACTGTGTGTGTGTGTGTGTGTGTGTGTGTGTGTACTTACCTATTTGTGTTTGCAGGTGTGTACTCACCTAATTGTACTCACCTAATTGTATTTGCAGGCTTCGAGACTCAGCTCCTGGCCCCGCCTCTTCGCTGTCCGCTACTGGGTCTCTGCTCTCCCTGTGTCTAAAGTGTAAGTACATGAAAGAGGATAAGAGAGAGGACTCTAGTGCCTCCTTGGAGGTTATCTACTGGGAACACTTAAGAAGCTTCACAGGCGCTGCTAGCAACTAAGAGGCTGCCCAGGACACCGCCACACTCATGCTAACTTCTTATCAGGTACAAACACACCAATAAAAGGTCAAGTGTCTATTGACAAGAGCCTTTGACAACAACTACTACCACACACCCACACACACAGAAGGGATAAGGGGAACATGATAACGACATACGAAATACCGAGAGGAATTGACAAGGTGGATGGTGATAGGATGTTCCAGAGATGGGACACAGCAACAAGGAGTCACAACTGGAAGTTGAAAACTCAGATGAGCCATAGGGATGTTAGGAAGTATTTCTTGTCATAGAGTTGTCAGGAACTGGAACAATCTGGAGAGTGATGTAGTGGATGCAGGATCCATACACAACTTTAAGAAGACGTACAGTAAAGCTCATGAAGCAAGGAGAGAGAGTGGACCTAGTAACGACCAGTGAAGAGGCTTGCCAAGAACTACGATTCGACTCATGCAACCAAAAATAGGTGAGTACACACAAACACTCTCTCTCTCTCTCTCTCTCCTGTCAGGTGTGACATAAAATATTCTTTATAAGGTAATGTAGGGAATCCCTTGAAGCATTAAGGTGCTTATCACCTCGCTACACGAAGACCCGAGTGGGCTGACACTATAGTGTCAGTGCGCTCTTTAAGGCGAGTGGGCTTTGAGGGTGAGTGGGCTCTTTGAGGGTGAGTGGGCTCTTTGAGGGTGAGTGGGTTACAAATTTTGGAGGGCTAGCAATAGAAACCCATGTTTGTCTGCATTACGGATTTCTGGCTTCTTAGACCTTATCGTACATAGTCTTGAAGCTGAGCAATTCACCAAAATCTCGCAGAACTAAGGTTGAAATTGGCAATGATCCAGGATGGACCGAAACGTCGTCATAAGGGTTCCGTCCCGGGTGCGGATTTTTGGTGAACTGTTCCAGCCACGGTATTGTGACTTTTTATTTCTGCTCTTAAAGCTGTGTAGTGTATCACCCGCTATTAATTCCTCAAGATATTTATTCGGCTTTTTAAAACATTCTGAGAGTAAGGTGACCCCGTGTGTGAGAGTAAGGTGACCCCGTGTGTGAGAGTAAGGTGACCCCGTGTGTGAGAGTAAGGTGACCCCTGTGTGTAGAGGACTGGAGTGACCCCGTGTGTGATGTGGAGTAAGGTGACCCCGTGTGTGAGAGTAAGGTGACCCCGTGTGTGAGAGTAAGGTGACCCCTGTGTGTGAGAGTAAGGTGACCCCGTGTGTGAGTAAGGTGACCCCGTGTGTGAGAGTAAGGTGACCCCGTGTGTGAGTAAGGTGACCCCGTGTGTGAGAGTAAGGTGACCCCGTGTGTGAGAGTAAGGTGACCCCGTGTGTGAGAGTAAGGTGACCCCGTGTGTGAGAGTAAGGTGACCCCGTGTGTGAGAGTAAGGTGACCCCGTGTGTGAGAGTAAGGTGACCCCGTGTGTGAGAGTAAGGTGACCCAGTGTGTGAGAGTAAGGTGACCCAGTGTGTGAGAGTAAGGTGACCCAGTGTGTGAGAGTAAGGTGACCCAGTGTGTGAGAGTAAGGTGACCCAGTGTGTGAGTAAGTGACCCAGTGTGTGAGTAAGTGACCCAGTGTGTAGAGTAAGGTGACCCAGTGTGTGAGAGTAAGATGACCCAGTGTGTGAGAGTAAGATGACCCAGTGTGTGAGAGTAAGATGACCCAGTGTGTGAGAGTAAGATGACCCAGTGTGTGAGAGTAAGATGACCCAGTGTGTGAGAGTAAGATGACCCGTGTGTAGAGTAAGATGACCCCGTGTGTAGAGTAAGTGACCCGTGTGTGAGAGATGACCCAGTGTGTAGAGTAAGATGACCCAGTGTGTGAGAGTAAGATGACCCAGTGTGTGAGAGTAAGATGACCCAGTGTGTGAGAGTAAGATGACCCAGTGTGTAGAGTAAGATGACCCAGTGTGTGAGAGTAAGTGACCCAGTGTGTGAGAGTAAGATGACCCCGTGTGTGAGAGTAAGGATGACCCCAGTGTGTGAGAGTAAGATGACCCAGTGTGTGAGAGTAAGATGACCCAGTGTGTGAGTAAGATGACCCCGTGTGTGAGAGTAAGATGACCCAGTGTGTGAGAGTAAGATGACCCAGTGTGTGAGAGTAAGATGACCCAGTGTGTGAGAGTAAGATGACCCAGTGTGTGAGAGTAAGATGACTCAGTGTGTGAGAGTAAGATGACCCCGTGTGTGAGAGTAAGGCGACCCAGTGTGTGAGAGTAAGGTGACCCAGTGTGTGAGAGTAAGGTGACCCAGTGTGTAAGGTGACCCAGTGTGTGAGAGTAAGGTGACCCAGTGTGTGAGAGTAAGGTGACTCAGTGTGTGAGAGTAAGGTGACTCAGTGTGTGAGAGTAAGGTGACCCAGTGTGTGAGAGTAAGGTGACCCCGTGTGTGAGTAAGGTGACCCCGTGTGTGAGTAAGGTGACCCCGTGTGTGAGAGTAAGGTGACCCCGTGTGTGAGAGTAAGGTGACCCCGTGTGTGAGAGTAAGGTGACCCCGTGTGTGAGAGTAAGGTGACCCCGTGTGTGAGTAAGGTGACCCCGTGTGTGAGTAAGGTGACCCCGTGTGTGAGAGTAAGGTGACCCCGTGTGTGAGAGTAAGGTGACCCCGTGTGTGAGAGTAAGGTGACCCCGTGTGTGAGAGTAAGGTGACCCCGTGTGTGAGAGTAAGGTGACCCCGTGTGTGAGAGTAAGGTGACCCCGTGTGTGAGAGTAAGGTTACCCCGTGTTTGAGAGTAAAGTGACCCCGTGTCAGGTCACAAGCCAGTCACCATGAAAAGGTGAATCATCTCTGAACTGGCTAGGAGACACCGACTTAACCAGCCGACACTCGTTAAGCCGGTCAAGCCTGACAGTCACTCACCGGAAAGCCTAACAGTTTAAAGCCCAAAGATTCAACAATCCCACAAGTTGCTGATAAACCAAGAGCCTCTGACAGTCTATGGACACGCGCCGACAGTCTATGGACAGTCACTGACAGTCTACGGGCAGTCGTTGACAGTCTATAGACAGGTGCTGATGGCCACGATAAAACCTAACAGCATTCAGTGCCAGAAAAACACATCACACTTTTTTTTACTGCTCACTGCAAGTATTGAAGGTAAATGGTGACAGGTTGAAAGAAAATGGGGACCCGTTCACTGCCTCGGTACGGAAAAATACAAATATTTTGACTTGATGGTTGACGCCCATCATTCCCTTGAAATTTACGAGGAAAAAATGTCAAAGAAGAAAAAGTAAAAGAATATATATATATATATATATATATATATATATATATATATATATATATATATATATATATATATATATATATATATGTAGGATGGGGTCCACCTCTGGTGCAAATTGTGGGACCCATAGCCTCGGAGAAGTGGATAAAAATTCTTCAATGAAGAATATTTATGTATATGGTTGATAGCCTGATCAGCTAGGCTATTGGTGCTAGTGCCTAATATTTAGGTTTAAGATTGCTTAATGCAACTAGCCTCCTGGTTTATGATGGCCTGGTCAGCCAGGCTATTGGTGCTAGTGCCTAATATTCTTTTTCTATTTGTCAGGAAACAGGACAAGTGTTTCCTGACGCGGGTCTTAGTCAGATGACCCACCGTTGGAGCTTTTGGTCATCTGACCGAGGCCTTCCGCTGGCTTACCCCTCCACCCCTTTAAAAATTATTGGGTATTATTATAACCATTTCTTAGTGCCTGGCGTACTGCTGACTATCGACAATAGTGAAGGAAAGAGACTCGTGGCGCAGCTAAATCTCAACACCGTGTCGCTTTAAGTGTAAATCTTTCGTCTTGACCTTCTTCTTGTCAATAAATAACACGCACAGGACGTTGTAGAAGACTTCGCAGTCAAAGTGGATGTAATTCACCTACACTTTCCTTCATTACCTGATCTGCAACAGTCAGTTATCCCGAGTGGTTGGAGACGCAGCATCCAGCCTCCGCCACTCCTGGCACTATTAGTCAAGCGGGTACAGAACTGTAGTCACCACAACACAGTAACCTCCATCAATCAGAATATGAAGACTCTTGGGTTCGTGAGGCAGGATTAGCATTTCCCATTGCTGATGTAGATTTCGCATCTGTGCGTTTGCCTGTTCGTGTGTACAAGTGTGTCTGGTGTGTATATGCTTGGGTGTAAATGTAGACGCGTGTGTATCTATCAGTGTGTACGTAATCCCGTGAGCGCCTGTCCTTGGATATGCACATAATCCATGTGCATGATATCGTCACCTCTACTTCCCTCTTCATTCTTTTCACTTCCTTTTCCTCTTCTCTCCGTCCGCTTCCCTCTTTTTTCTTATCTTCACTAAATAAAAAAATATACGTTTAAATTTCTCTTCCTTAGCCACCGTCCTCCTGTGGTCTCTTCTTCATCAAACACTTTTCAGCTGAGCTGAAAAGTGTTTAAGTGACTGGAGTAACGTCACTAGGTGTCGGGCCACTTCCTCAGTGGCTGGAGTAATCTCAGTAGGTGTCGGGCCACTTCCTCAGTGGCTGAGCTTAACATATATCTAGTGTACGAATACGTAGAACTAATACTGATTATAAAATGGAGAAACGTCGTTGTATCTGCCACAACAATACTGTGTCTCCTCAACCCAGTATTACAGTGCACGAAGCAAGCTTCGTCTCCCACAACATGACCACATTGTGGAAACCCAGTGGGAGTGTGTACTTGCTCATGAATGTACACTGTGTACATCTCTTTCTATATCTGTATGTACATCACGTGTGTACCTGTAAGTACATATACTGTTTACATCTTTAAGTACATCATGGTATACCTTAGTAAACTTGTGGCTTTTAAAACAGTGAAATTATGAATAATAATAATAATAATAATAATATTATTATTATTATTATTATTATTATTATATGAGGTACTTAGGTTTAATCTGAGGAAGGGAACTGTAGTTCGTTTCTCGGTTCAATATATCCCACTACTTCGTGCAGTCCAGAAGAGGGAAGTGCCTCCATTGTGACCCCCGATAAGTCGGCCATTATGGCACTGGCACTCCCTGGGTGCCACATTCCACACCTCTGACATAAAAGATTATGTGTTCGCTTGACTCTACATCTTACTGATCGATTATCCGAACTCGGGCATGGTTAATGACCGGCGATCTGTCTCGGGGAGGACTTCGATTATCCGGAAAACAATTCGGTTAATCGGGGTGACAAATCTTGGGTAGTGCCCCTTCATCTGAATGCTCGAGTGGAACCTTGAAGGGAGGGAGGGGAAAGGGAAGGAGGTCATTACTCCTTGGGAAGGGCTCTTGATGCAAGGAAGTAGAGTTACTCTCGCCTTTCATGGATCAAACCTTATTACCTCCTATTCTTCTTCCCATTTTTATTCCTGTTTCCCATGACACTGATAACTACAGGTTTAGCTATAATAATAATAATAATAATAATAATAATAATAATAATAATAATAATAAGAGGAAAGAAAGAAATGTCAAAATATATTGGAACCAAGACTTTTACGTGGGTGTGAGGCATGGGCTTTCAACGTTGCAGTGAGGAGGCTGGAGGCGGTGGAGATGTATTTGAGGGCAATGTGTGGTGTGAATATTATGCAGAGAATTCGAAGCATAGAAATTAGAAGACGGTGTGGGGTTACCGAAGATATAATTCGCACGGCTGAGAGAGCGTTGTTGAGGTAGGCTCACCATTTAGAAAGGATGAATCAGAATAGGATGACAAAGAGGGTGTACAAATCTGAGATGGAGGGAAGTTGAGGGAGGGATCGTCGTAAGAAATGTTGGAGGGAGACTGCGAAGCAGGTTTTAAGTTATAACGGCTTGAGCATCGAGCAGGTGTGTATGAGCGTGTTGGATCGGAATGAGTGTAAACAAGTATTCCTTTTTGAGAGCTTAGCGGTGCTGTTGGAGTGATTTTCTTACACAATTCTCCTCTTTTTTATATTTTACTTCTTTCCATCACCCTTTGTGTGTACAATATTGTTGCTGCTAATCCCCCGACTCCCTCACAAGTACCCACAAAACCAGACCAACACAAACAGTTCACCCACCCACACTAAGGCAGGCTGCAGATAACATGTTTAGAAATTTATTTACTGGGAGACAGGCCGGAACCTTGTATTACTATCTTAATGGAATCAGCTTGTGTTGCCACCTGCAGCTGGTGTGTATTGTGGGAGGGTAGCAGCTGGTTGTCTTGTAGCCAGATGGTAGTGGTGGTTCGTCTAGAACTTGCTGGTAATGGTGGTTGACTTCAAGAAACAACTGGTGTTGTCCTACCTGGGCCTCTTAGAACCAGCTGGTGGTGGTGATTTATGTTATTCGCGTCTACTAGAACCAGCTGGTGATGGTGGTGGTTGTATCGGCTGGGCCTCGTAGAACCAACCGGGGCTGTTAACTCAGCTGGTGCTGCTTCTAA
The DNA here is from genome assembly GCA_009830355.1 of Cherax destructor. NCBI lineage: Eukaryota > Metazoa > Arthropoda > Malacostraca > Decapoda > Parastacidae > Cherax > Cherax destructor. The sequence continues at coordinate 110,337 of WNWK01000467.1, forward strand.
AACCAGCTGTTACTTTTGTCTCGGATTTTATTCCTAATACCTGCTGGCTGGAGCCTAGAAACTGCCCTAGTAGGATGGAATCCTACTACTTGTCACTCCCGCACACAGGAAACTATGCTGGTAGGTTACAATCCTACTGCATACATCATTCGGAGTCGGGAAATGTGCACAGGAAAACTTCGCATCAGAATAATGAAGATTTATACGATTCATGTGACAAGGGAAATGATGAGAGGTGAAGATGTGAGTGCGAGGTAAATGAGAGGTTAGGAGTGAAGAAGAGATCTACTAGAGAGACTCTTGTTAGTTCCATTCCTCTGTCTCTTCTTTCTTTCCGCCGTTCCTCTCTCATTCCCTCCCTCCCTCCCACCCTCTATAACTTACTCTGTCGTGTTGACGTCAGTCTCTTCCTACCTACCTCTACCCTTCCCTCCTTCGTTCCCTCCCTCCCCACCTCCTTCCCACCCTTTCCTTCCCTATCCCAGCCTATCCAATTTTGCTAAAAAATATAGCCATACTCAGTCGCTGTAACATATCAATGGCATCAAAAGCTCGTACACAAACAAATAAACAAAACAGACTGAGCATTGAGAATGGTACAAAGACCTAATTGGACCAGCTGACACCCCCGTCTACTGTTCAACAACAACAACAGTGATGTTTCCTATCAAAGGATCCCAAACAGAGGCGTTAGTCGACTGTTGTTTGCAATAAGTGGAATGCAGCAGCAATTTTTTTTGGGGGGGAGCAGTGGGGAAAGTGATGGATGGAGAGGAGTTGGTTATTGGGACTTAGAGAAGTGTATTGTGTGAATTACTTTCACACTGTATTGTATTATCATTCACACACACACACACACACACACACACACACACACACACACACACACACACACACACACAAAGGTGGATAGGGACAGAATGCTTCAGATATGGGACACACCAACAAGGGGTCACAACTGGAAGTTGAAAACTCAGATGAGTCACAGGGATGTTAGGAAGTATTTCTTCAGTCATAGAGTTGTCAGGAAGTGGAACAATCTGGAGAGTGATGTAGTGGAGGCAGGATCCATACATAGCTTTAAGAAGAGGTGTGACAAGGCTCTTAGAGCAGGGAGAGGTAGGTAGGTAGGTATACTCTCAGGTAAGACCCATAAGGGTGAAAAATGGAGATTTGGATAGATGAAGAATAGTAGGTGAGAGGAATTTCGATTTTTGAAGGGAAAGAGCCAGGGCTAAACCCAGCACTTTACACACTTTACACTTGTCGTAACATTCGGCAAAACCTTCTCATCTTCCACAGTGTTTCCAGTGTGTGTGAATTATACCAGCGACGGATTCCTTAAATACGTCTTCAATCCTTCCTAAAGAGTGTCCTTTTTCACCAAACTTTACTGATTAATTGGGATATTTTGAGTCTCTGGTGTAAAGGGCCGTAAATTTCCAAGGTAATATCCCTCTTGAAGGACCTTTCTGCCATAAAACAATGAGGAATGTCCAGCCATTAGCTATAACGAAGGTATAAGATCTTTCTCGGGAAACTTCTTGTTTCTCACATGTGATCCATCCTACAGCACGCGTGTGGATATAACAACATATATCATTCATTTGTTGCCAATAGGTCTTCAAGCTCGAGGGATTTATGCCTCCTGATATTTGACTTATCGTCACAGTGATGGGTGCGATGATCGACTCTTAACAGGGGACTTCTTGGTACACTAATGATCGACTCTTAACAGGGGACTTCTTGGTACACTAATGATCGACTCTTAACAGGGGACTTCTTGGTACACTAATGATCGACTCTTAACAGGGGACTTCTTGGTACACTAATGATCGACTCTTGAAACTGGACTTCTTGGCACTCTGACAGGAACGTCCAAATGCCTTCACGAGACTCCCATACAAGGCACTTGTAATCGATTTCTAGGGCTATCGCCGCCGTAACTTGGCCACCAACAGCCTGATCAACAACAGGCTGATCTATTAGGCTGTTGGCGGTAGAAGCAAACAATTCAACGTAGGCACCACAGTTTGGTTGATCAGAAACTGATCAACCTTGAAGACAGCTTGGGTAAGTCTCTTTATTGAAAAGCAATATCTTACTTAAACTAACCAACTCTGTATCGATGATACGTAAATATACAATTTTAAGAATTTTCTTTTAATAACGAGTGTAATATTTAATACTACCAACATTAATGGTAGTATTAAATGGTTAGACGGGAATACAATATCATCAACAGCAAGACTACGAACGTAAGGCTGATGAGAAGAACTCACGAATAGAGGATCATTACAGGAGGTCAAACTGACCCATCCTAGGCAGGTCGTTCTCATAACCAACCATAACTACTACTGGAAAATATCGGCGGGAATAAAAATATGGCGACACTGTAGCGACAGTCAGCCCAAAAATACGTAACCGAAATACGAAATATCAATGTTAGTGATGTGAAAGAAGGTGACTGAGCAGCGGCAGACGAAGCGAAAATAAAACTATCAAACCTTTAAAGGTAAGTTGGTCACTCCGGCAAACTTGAGCCTCAGATCGTAACTTTCTTTTTCATAGCGTCAACTTGACTGCCTCAAGTTGTTATTCCCTTCTAGGGAGTTGCCTGCAAGTTAAAAATATGCAAAAGCACCGTTAAAAAACATCTTATCTCACTTACGCACCCAACCGGTAGCTAACCACATGAAAACTACTTTATCTTGCACATATCCACAGCAAAAGACACTTACTGATATATGTGATTCCCCTTAATTTCACATGACTAATATTCTTATACAACTATTGCTTCGTAATTCTTAAGCTAGTCATAAGTTTGCCTAAGACACTCCAATATAGAAACGGTATTATGCCAATACATCACCTTTACCATTAATATATAAACTATTTGTTAAATTCTTAAATGTTTAAATTTCAATACCTCAATATTGTAAACCAATTAATCACTACAATTACCTAACCTTACAATCAGTATAATCATTGTGTCACTATTAAGACCTATCATAAGACTGCCTGAAAAGCCTAGGCATACCTAGGCATATTATTGGCCATATTGTAATATCTACTTCATAAAATGTACATTACTATAATTACACCCCACTATGTATATTACTAGAAATAAAGAATTTTTAATAAATTGTTTCTATTCCAAAGAATTGGAGCTACGTTACTCTCGGTGAATCCTGATTATTAATTATGCCTCTGGAGGTATGTGACCCTTAAAAATACTATAACAGTTAACTAACAGTAAACTAATGTTTTATTCCTGTTAACTAATAGACAAAAGTAAACTCTCAGGAAATATTCTTGCAAATATAACCCTCCAAGAGAGTATTCTGCTGGTCACAGCACACACGTGTGTGTACTCACCTAGTTGTGGTTGCAAGGGTCGAGTCACAGCAACATTGTGTGTGTGTGTGTGTCGTGCCGAATAGGTAAAATTGGTCAATTAGCAAGAACTCATTTAAAATTAAGTCCTTTCTAAAAAATATTTTATATGTTAGATATAATATTTTTCATTTATGTTAATGTAAAAATTAATAATTTTGAAACAAAAGAACCTTAGAAAACTTACCTAACCTTATTATAACAAGAGCAATTTAATTTAGCCTAATCCTACTAAATATATTTTAGATAAGTTTACAATAATTTAATAATAAACAAACACAATGAAATATTTTTTTTTCGTTAGGTTCAGAATAATTTTTGCGAAATTAATGCAAAAAAAATTTCGTTTGCCTTATTCGGCAAGAAGAGCGTTGCTATTTAGCAAATCGCAAGTCTTACCTATCCGGCACGACATATATATATATATATATATATATATATATATATATATATATATATATATATATATATATATATATATATATATGTCGTGCCGGATAGGTAAGACTTGCGATTTTGGCTTAAATAGCAACGCTCTTCTTGCCGAATAAGGCAAACGAAATTTTTTTTGCATTAATTTCGCAAAAATTATTCTGAACCTAACGTATATACAGAGAAAGATCGCAGTCAGCAGGATTCTAAACAAGTCTGGGGTGTGGCATAGCTCTCCAAGTGACACTCTAGATCACTCACATGTCACAGTAGTGTGTGCACTCCACTGTGATATGTCACAGTAGTGTGCACTCCACTGTGACATGTCCTGACGCTTTACACTTCTGCCTTGCCTCAGAGACGGCGTTCCCTCTGCTATCTGTTGCTAGTCTTGCAACATTGCCTAGCTCCTGACGACGCACAGTGCGCGCGAAAGATCTTGAGATAAAGATTTCCATTTCCATGGAGCTTGAGAGAGTCTGGTGGTCAAGTGACCGAGTGGTTGACCTCTAGTTCTCGGTCTGGCACAAACCTATCATGATCGGCAGCAAAGTGGTCAAAGCTCCTTAGGAAAACTGGGTCAAAGAAGTGACCTTTGTGAATGTTACTGGGAAGGTCACAAGAGTCTTGTGTGGCAGAGATAATAAGGACAAAGAAATAAGCATATTAAAGTAAGAGTACTGCAGCAGTTGAGGTTAATGAAGCATTTTACGAGGATGCAAGTTAATGCAACTGAGATCTTCATCGACTCTTGTTGGGGTTAATGAGCCGAGGATTGCAGGGTCCAGAGTGGAGACTCAACCATGACGCGGGGGATACACTAACTCTCTCTCACTCTCTCTCTCTCTCTCTCTCTCTCTCTCTCTCTCTCTCTCCACACCATCCCAGCTCCCTGATAAATATAACTTCTCTTCGACACTGTCCTGACCATATAAGTGACATACTAAAAGAACAGAAAAAAAAATTTCTGGATCGCCATCTGCGTCGCACAAGACAAAAAAAAAATTTCCTTCGATTTGGTACATTTGTCACATATCACTGAACAACATGTAGGGCTTTTTTTTTTTTTGTACCAAGCTGTTGCTGTGACCATTGTTCCATCCCTCTTGTGCGCCGCGGGTTTGAACGTTCAACAGAGCAACGAACGATGTTAGGTGGAATAATGCTGCGTTTTTTCCACAATCTCCGCTCGCTGTGCACAAAAATGAGGCTATTTTCTCTTTTACAAGAATATTATATTACAGCACCAAGTGCAGGGGGAATTAATTCGGAGTAATAAAGGAGTTTTAGAATCTAGGAAGAACCATTTTTGATATCTGGGAGATGTTGACATTACGTGTGTCATTCTGACTCAGCTCTCCTCGATTATTTTCACCCCATAGCTTTTTCCAGCTCTTTTTAGATCTTCCTAGCTTTTCGTAGTTCTTCCTAGCTCTTATCGGCTGTTTAATTAATTAGATCTTCTCTGCACTCTAAGCCACTTTCTAACTCTTCCCACCTCTTCCTAGCTCTTCTCGCCTCTTCCTAACTCTTCTCACCTCTTCCTAACTCTTCTCACCTCTTCCTAACTCTTCTCACCTCTTCCTAACTCTTCTCACCTCTTCCTAACTCTTCTCACCTCTTCCTAACTCTTCTCACCTCTTCCTAACTCTTCTCACCTCTTCCTAACTCTTCTCACCTCTTCCTAACTCTTCTCACCTCTTCCTAACTCTTCTCACCTCTTCCTAACTCTTCTCACCTCTTCCTAACTCTTCTCACCTCTTCCTAGCTCTTCTCACCTCTTTCTAGCTCTTCCTCTCTACTCTCTCACCTCTTCTAGCTCTTCTCAGCTCTTCCTAGCTCTTCTCACCTCTTCCTAGCTCTTCTCACCTCTTCCTAGCTCTTCTCACCTCTTCCTAGCTCTTCTCACCTCTTCCTAGCTCTTCTCACCTCTTCCTAGCTCTTCTCACCTCTTCCTAGCTCTTCTCACCTCTTCCTAGCTCTTCTCACCTCTTCCTAGCTCTTCTCACCTCTTCCTAGCTCTTCTCACCTCTTCCTAACTCTTCTCACCTCTTCCTAACTCTTCTCACCTCTTCCTAACTCTTCTCACCTCTTCCTAACTCTTCTCACCTCTTCCTAACTCTTCTCACCTCTTCTCAGCTCTTCCGAGCTCTTCTCACCTCTTCTCAGCTCTTCCAAGTTCTTTCTATCTTGTTCTAGCATTTTTCTCAACATAGCTCCTCGGATGATGGATTCTGCTGTTACCGTTCGATTACAATCTCCCTGTACCCATACACGGATTGGACAGGTCCCATTTCATTCAGTCACTGTATCCATACTCTCAGTCTTCCTTGTTTTTATTCTCTTCTTAGTCTTCCCGTTTTTATTCTCTTCTTAGTCTTCCCGTTTTTATTCTCTTCTTAGTCTTCCCGTCTATAAATGGTCTTTAAAATAATAATTTGGGAAGCTGTGCATCAAACCAGAGAAGAAATTATATAAATCCTAAAAGAAAAAAAAACATCAACGATAAAAAAAATCAATAAATTATGGAAGGGGAAACTTGGGCCATTAATGAGGCTGGATTCTTGGGCACTTAAGGGTCAGATTACCCTTCCTTTGACGTCGGTACTGACTCTTAGTTTTAGTGGGATGTCACTGTCTTGTCTCTGCAGCACTCACTGGCTTTTGGAATATTTAAATGCTGTGAGATGCTCTTATGTAGTATATATGGGAGAGAGAGAGAGAGAGAGAGAGAGAGAGAGAGAGAGAGAGAGAGAGAGAGATGTAACAGCTCTTACCTTGTCAATAAAGTTAGGAATTCTTAACTTGTCAATAGCTTAGGGATCCTTAACCTAACCTTGTCAAACCCTGTGTAAAAGAGAGAGAGAGAGAGAGAGAGAGAGAGAGAGAGAGAGAGAGAGAGAGAGAGAGAGAGAGAGAGAGAATCAGCTAAGTCGTATAAGAGGTTTCGGAGTTTATTTACACCATCATCACTCTATAGAACACCAAGTGTTCTATAAAGGGGATAAAGTCACAGTGTGACTCTGTAAATGGACCGAAACGTCGTTGTAAGTTTCTCTCTCCTGTGTTTGGGTTATTCGTGTGTCTTGGTGATATTGGGAGATGTTTAGCGAGTGTTTAGGAACTTTTCAACCAAGTGAGAGATTGTAGTAGGGGACATAAATGCTAAAGTGAGAGAAAAGGTTAGAGAGGGCGTGGTTAGTTAAGTTTGTCACCTAATTTTCTTTACAATTTCCCTTTGCCATTTCTTGATTATGATTGTTGTTCTTCTCTTCCTCTTCCTTTACTTTCTCTCTCTGGTAGCCACGTATAAGGAGCAGACAAGGGAATAAAGCCCTTCACATCCTGACTATCCCTCTCTAACCGAGGCTCAGAGGCCCTCAGAGCTGACTACCACTTACGATGCCACTGCTCTATAGTCAGTACACTCTGGCCGCTGCACTTGAAGGCCACTGTACCCCCCCCCCATTCAAAAACACTCATGATGTTATGAACCCCCACGACCACACACACACACACACACACACACACACACACACACACACAAGCTACGATCTCTCGTCCACAACATTCGCTTTGCGACAAGTCTGCCTCCCCTGCCTCTCTAACACTCTTATTCTGCTACCTCGACCCCTCACTCCACGCTATATAAAAAAAAACCTGAAGAACATATTGTAGATCATATTTTTCACTATTTGGTACCTGGGTTATTTCGTGTATGTACCGGTAGATGCCGCATGCGACCGTATGTTTCGTGAATCTTCTCATCAGGATGGTAGGGTCGTTTGTCGAAGTCATTGCAGTTAGCTGATTTCTGTTCGATATAAACCTCTACGAGAAAAAACTTTGTTGTAAGCTGGGTTAGGTAAGGTAAGACTAGGTTAGATTAATTCAGGCTTGGTTAGAGTTTAAGCTTAGCTAGGTTATTTTAGGTTAGGGCAAATTATGCTAAATTAGGTCTGGTTAAGATAGATTAACGTACACTGTGGTGGAATATGACGGAGAAAACAAAGATAGCTTTCATTTCCCTTGTGTACCTCTCATTAAATGCAGGGTAGCAGCACACTGCTGATGTACCCAATTCACTTCAATTTAAAAACGGGGTCAGTGCGGATGAAGGAAGCATTGAGCCCCACGCTAATGGAGCACAGGGGGGCGCTCACCCCTGTGATATCCTTCACTTTACCTGGGTGTGCGCTAATTAGCTTCCCTGGTGGAAAGACCGTGATGATCATACCTGGGTAATGACCTGTGAGAGGATTCATGGTGTGAGCAGGATTTAGCAGGCTCTAGGATGGAAGGATGGCAGGAGTAGAAGGAATGGGCAGGGGTTGTCATGCACCTGCTTATCAAGCCATAAGAAGGGGCTGGTAACCCAGATGAAGATGCTTGCACATTTGGAAGGGTAACGTTACGTTATTAACAATAATAGTATGGTCAAGAGGGATTTCTAACAACGCTCTAAGAACTGGCAAACAATTATCAGAAGGACCAGAGAAAAACTGAAATTGGTTTGAAGGATTAACATTGTCAAGAAGAACTGCCTACAGCACTCCAGCTGTATATAAATACACGTTTCGCTAGTGAATGAGCGAAAAGTCGAAAGTAAGATTCTAAGGGCTGCTGGCAGCAGACAAGTTAATGTAGATGAATGGTTCAGAGGACCGAGAAGTTGATAAAGTGGACACATGTCCAACACTTGGGTATCTTTATTGAGGAAACGTTTCGCCACACAGTGGCTTCATCAGTCCAATACAAAGTGGTGAAGATCAGTAGGAGTTTGAGGTAATCAGTCCCTCAGCCTTGAGTCGATGTAATCAGTCTATCAATCTTGATAAGAATCGAGATCGATGGACTGATTACCTCAAAACTCCTGATCTTCACCATTCTTCTGTATTGGACTGATGAAGCCACTGTGTGGCGATACGTTTCCACATTAAAGATACCCAAGTGTTGGACATGTGTCTAATTTATCAGAGAAGGTAATGTTGGCAAGGATGTCTGACCCACTCGTTGAGACCGGAGTAGCGCTTCCCCAGGTTGTGTGGGCAGGAAGCCAGACTCCCACCGTCCCTACACTCCTCTCATAACCCTCTTGATCGCATCAAGAGAACTTCCCACTCTCTCTCGTCATGCAGGAGAAAAAAACTCTCGGGACTGGTTACAGGTATCTCACAGGCGTGCCACAGTGCTGCTACTCGGGGAGTAACAACTCAGAACCACTACAAATTGTCCTGAGATTAACGATTCAGAACTACTACTACAAATTGTCCTGGGATTAATAATTCAGAACTACTACAAAAGTTCCCCTGGTTATTCTTATATTAAAAAGCATGTAAATCTTGTTCCGTTTTTGAAAAATGTACAGAAACCTCATTAAGGATAATATCTTAACATTTCTGGTAAGTGATGTATTGAACAAACATCAACATGCATTTCGCAGTAGAAAATCCTGCCTAAATTGGGTTAGGATTCCAGGATAAAAGACGGTATTTCCCTGAGTATTATCCCGCAGGGATATTAACTCCTGATAACCCACGTAAAGCAAGCAGTATGGCTTGCTTTTTCCCCCAGGATGCGACCCACTACAGTCGGCTAACTCCCAGGTACTCTTCCACTGCTTGGTAAATATGGACCTACCAAGGATTGCTCCCGGGGCCTTTCGGATGTCGACTGAAGGCGCTGCCACTGAGCTACAAGCCACCCAAGAAAGGCGAGGGTGACTTAGTTTTTCAGCTTGTGGAAGAAAATACAATCTAAGTATTATTTTGAAGATCAACTTCTGCTTGCTTGGAAATTAAAAGATCGGCATTCACATATGTTGATAAGATTGCTTGAAAATCAACAGCAGATGTAGCAGTAGCACCAGCCTCAGTAGTACAGACAGCAGCGACATGGACAATAGTAACAGCAGTAGCACCTGCAGGAATACATACAATGCCACCACTAGCGCCACTACCACTGACCCCAGCACCTAGAATAACATCAGAATGCATATCAGCAGCAGTACCAACAAGAACAAAAGGAACCAACAAGAACTAAAGGAACGCCACCACAGGCAACAACAACAGCAACAACAGCAGCAGCAGCAGCAGCAGGACTATTAGCAGCACCACCACTAACAGCAAACAGCAGCAGTTTAATGTCAAAGTCCCCAACACAACACTTGACTACCTTATCAACGTCTCAGTTCAGTTGACTTACCCTCACTCACTAATTCACACCCCGTCTAATTAGCATAGACCTCCTCCTACTCCTGCTGATGCTGCTGCTGCTGCTGCTGCTGCTGCTCTCTATCTCGGGGCGTCAAGAGTAATCAAGCCTGTGTGTAATTACGCACCATTAGCACCTCTCACATTATCGCCAGCTTGAGACCCTGCCAAGTGAGTGTCGCCTGGCTAATCTGGCGAAGCTCCAAGTCGTAGCCGAAGACACTGTTCCTTCCCACGTTCCCTTCTCCATCTGATATGTTTCTTGCTAGAGTGCTGGTCCCCACTGCTGGACGGATGTCCCATCTCTGTATGTTGTTCTAGTGTTTTCTCAGTTGTACTTGTCTGTTGTATATATCTGTTAGATTTGCTGGTCCATACCACTGGACCGCTAGTCATATCTGTTGGACTGCTAGTCCGTCTGTTTATTCTTGTTGGACTGCTGGTTCATCTGTTGTTCCTGAGTGCTGGACTACTGATTCAGTTGTTCCTGTCTGCTGGACTGTTATCACTGTTGGACTGACCATTCATCTGTAGTCCCTGTCTGTTACACTGCTGTTCAATCCATGTATATGGTGAAACCCAGTCAGCACTTCTGAATCACTCTTAGCCATTCCCAGCAGCTCTCAGCCACCTGTAAAAGATCTTTGCCTCTCCCAGCTGTCCTCAGCACCATCACTCTGGTCAATGTTGGCAGACGTCCACTGGTCACTATTCTGGAGGGAGAGAGGGAGGGAAGGAGACATAAAAGAAAGAGGGAAGGAAGGGAGAAAGGAAGGAAGAAAGGACGGCTGCTTAAATTTTAGAAACTTTGCTTGCCTTTGTTTTCCTTTGGACATGAGCTGCCGAATGGCCATATTTGTATTCCGTTAAGACCTAGGGAAAACTTGACTGTGAGAAGTGCGTTTCTCTCTTTCGATTCACGAATGGAGGCTCGTGTCTGCACTACTCGTTGCGCTGTATCACCACACTACTTTACTACTCCACATTATATAATAACACCGTCCACTCCACAAAATAAAGTCAGACGCACCTTGAGATCTTGCCTAACGTGTCATTTTCTCTCTCTCTCAGCGGTGTTCCAAGACCCTACAAATCCCCTGATTTGTCTCTTGGAATCCTTACGACCTCATCTGTTCCAGTTCGAATCCCCGGGTGCTAAGCTGCTGATGCATCACTCTGCACCCACCGATCCTTGTCCGTAAACCTTCCGAACCTTCCTAGGATCCTCCTCGCGAGGGTTCGAAGCCTTTCAATGAGAAAAGGAATTCTTCTTATATAAAGAATGTTAGGCAGAAGTCACTCGATGTGAAGGGTTTGAATCTCTTAACGTCCTGAAGCATGGAATCCATTTATAAGAAAGAGTCTCATTACCATCTCTAAAGCTATTATTTATTAACCCACAGAATAATGGCACAGCACGCACCGAAATGTCGTTTAGATTCAATATATGGATTAGTTTTGAAGGTAAACGACTTGCCCCGCAGAACAAGATGTTTCGCTCTAAAAGGATATCTGTTTGGAGCGAAAGGTGGTTTAAAATAAAGATTTATTCTACACGTATGTTTCTTTCTACCCTAAGTAGGTAATTACGAATATCACAGAATCTATCCTAAGCTATCCGAACACGTACCATTAGCAAATTTGGTTCCATAATCCCAAAAACTGCGAAATAACTCCAAGGAAGAACAAATTAGTGCTTCAACACATAATTAATTTGAAAGAGAAAGTTGATCAAGAACAAAAAGGCACAATGCCGTGACTGGAACAACACACAAATAACCCACTCATAGAGAGGAGCTTAAGGCAAGTAGGACCGAAACGTCGTCATAAGCTCCTCTCTCCTATTTTCGGGTTATCTGTGTACAAAGTTAATCCCTCAGACGCCATCCAGCAATTTGTATGTGCGTGAAGAAGAGCACCTCTCCTTCAGCGCTTGTCCTTTCCTTCCTTCAGGAAGAGGTGGCAGTACCTCGTTCCCTGTGTATATTCCTCCAGCGCCTCGTAAAGCCTGGATAAGAGGTCCCTCTTTGCTTGCTACTGTCCACGTCTTTTCGGCTAACTTCTCTCTCTCTCTCTCTCTCTCTCTCTCTCTCTCTCTGAGTCCTTCAACTCCTTACCTCTCTCCTTCCCTCCGGGCACTCCTAAGCTCAAGGTATCGTCTAGAGAAGCTTTTAGGCTTCAGGTATCGTGTCCAGGTCCTCCCGGACACGATGCTCGAGGTTCCGCCCATGTACACTCTTGCTAGGCTTCAAGCATAGTTCTGTGATATTCCTAGCCTCCAGGTATTGTCCCAGGAAGTTAGAAGCCTCAGGTATCGTTCCGGGTAATTCCTAGCCTCTAAGTATCGTCCCAGGAAGTTTTTACCCTCCAGGTATTGCCCCAGGAAGTTTCTAGCCTACAGATATCGTCCCTGGTAGTTCCTAGCCTCCAGATATCTCCCCAGGAGGTTTCTAACTTCCAGGTATTGTCCGTAGTAGTTCCTAACCTCCAGGTATCGTCCCTGGTAGTTCCTAGCCTCCAGATAGCGCCCCAGGAAGCTTGTCTAAGCCTCTAGTTATCGTTTCTCACGACCGTTCTTTCTAAAAAAGGTAGAAAACGAAAATATCACGAGTAGATTCTGGCAGAAAGACTTATAAGAACATAAGAAAGGAGGAACACTGCAGCAGGCCCGTTGGCCCATACTAGGCAGGTCCTTCACAATCCATCCCACTATCTTAAGGATGATGGTATTGTTGTTGGAGGTGTTGAAAGTGGTGGAGGTGTCCCCAGCTGTTGCTTTTGGCGGTGTTGATGGTTGTAGAGTGTGGCAGTGCTGATGGTTGTGGATGGTGGCAGTGCTGATGGTTGTGGATGGTGGCTGTGCTGATGGTTGTGGATGGTGGCTGTGCTGATGGTTGTGGATGGGGGCTGTGTTGATGGTTGTGAATGGTGGCTGTGTTGATGGTTGTGAATGGTGGCTGTGTTGATAGTTGTGAATGGTGGCTGTGTTGATGGTTGTGGATGGTGGCTGTGTTGATGGTTGTGGATGGTGGCTGTGAATAGCCAGGCTGATAGGCAAATAGATCTTTGGATAGTTTACAAGATTAACAAGCAGATAGAAGGAGGAACTGACTGGTAGATTAATGGATAAGAAAACTAATGGATAAGAAAACTAATGGATAAGAAAATTAATGGATAAGAAAACTAATGGATATGAAGGTTCTGCAACAAATAACAAACAAGTCAGCAATTTACAAAAACATGGACAAGGAATCTGCAGAGAGTCGTGCTAGTCATGTCTTCAATTCTCCAGCAGCGTCGTAGAAACATAAAAACAACACTAAATTTCCCTCACTACTGACCAACAGCTTTTCATTTTTTCCCCGGAAAAAAAAGAGGGAAAGGAATGTTTGGAGTGTGGCTGTCACTGTGGAGGGAGTGTTTGGAGTGTGGCTGTCACTGTGGAGGGAGTGTTTGGAGTGTGGCTGTCACTGTGGAGGAGTGTTTGGAGTGTGGCTGTCACTGTGGAGGGAGTTGTTTGAGTGTGGCTGTCACTGTGGAGGGAGTGTTTGGAGTGTGGCTGTCACTGTGGAGGGAGTGTTTGGAGTGTGGCTGTCACTGTGGAGGAGTGTTTGGAGTGTGGCTGTCACTGTGGAGGGAGTGTTTGGAGTGTGGCTGTCACTGTGGAGGAGTGTTTGGAGTGTGGCTGTCACTGTGGAGGAGTGTTTGGAGTGTGGCTGTCACTGTGGAGGAGTGTTTGGAGTGTGGCTGTCACTGTGGAGGGAGTGTTTGGAGTGTGGCTGTCACTGTGGAGGGAGTGTTTGGAGTGTGGCTGTCACTGTGGAGGGAGTGTTTGGAGTGTGGCTGTCACTGTGGAGGGAGTGTTTGGAGTGTGGCTGTCACTGTGGAGGGAGTGTTTGGAGTGTGGCTGTCACTGTGGAGGAGTGTTTGGAGTGTGGCTGTCACTGTGGAGGGAGTGTTTGGAGTGTGGCTGTCACTGTGGAGGGAGTGTTTGGAGTGTGGCTGTCACTGTGGAGGGAGTGTTTGGAGTGTGGCTGTCACTGTGGAGGGAGTGTTTGGAGTGTGGCTGTCACTGTGGAGGGAGTGTTTGGAGTGTGGCTGTCACTGTGGAGGGAGTGTTTGGAGTGTGGCTGTCACTGTGGAGGGAGTGTTTGGAGTGTGGCTGTCACTGTGGAGGGAGTGTTTGGAGTTAAACCATTAATAACAAAGAAGACAAGGAACATAGAACTCAAGGAAAACCAGACAAGAGGGAAGTGAACAAAGATTACACCAGATTAGGGAGGGAGACAGAGGAAATTTGAAAATGGCATCGCATCAAAGACTAACATAATCTGAAACTCGTTTCTGGTCACAAGAAGAAAAATATTCGTGAGGAACCAGACGATAAAACCGGGAGCAGGAGGAGATGAAAGTATGTGAGGAATTTAATATAATGAGTAAGGAATTATTGACAATAGAACAGAAGCAAGCTTACCTGGAGGGTGTTGCGGGGGTCAACGCCCCCGCGGCCCGGTCCATGACCAGCCCTTGCTGTGGATAAGGGACTGATCAACCAGGCTGTAACTGCCGGCCGCACGCAAACCAACGTACGATCCACAGCCCGGCTAACCAGGTACTGACTAAGTGTGTGTCAGAGCACCAGAGCACAGTGAGCGTAAAACACCAGAACCTGGAAATCTCCCTACAGGATGCCTGCAGGATGCTTGAAGGTTCTTCCCGATGGCTGCTGGAGTAGTGGTGTGGAGTGTCTAGTAGCGGAGTGTCTAGTAGCGGAGTGTCTAGTAGCGGAGTGTCTAGTACAGGAGTGTCTAGTAGCGGAGTGCCTAGTAACGTAGTGTCTAGTAGCAGAGTGTCTAGTAGTATTGGCTCCCGAGTGTCTGTTGTCGCTGCTGTGGCTGCCGGTACCAGTCATCGTTACGACGCTCCTCTTGCCTCTGTCAGGAGAAAATACTGTGTTATTGACGGTATTTCAGAAGTCATAAATTCCGAAGGAGGAAGTGTAGGTGATACAACCTGACTCACGAAATCGGGATAACACAATCGCAAACAAATCACAGAACGGGTGACTCACTGGTCCAGTGGTTAACACACTGGCCTGTGAGATTTTAGGACTCGCTTGATAAGGGTTCGATCCCCGCCCGTTCTGTGATTACGTTATACTAAATAGCTAACGCAATATAAGCAGACATATTGAGTAGCCCCATAACAAGAGTGTGACAGCTCACTGGATGAACTATACCTGCCAGAGAAAGGCAAATATGATCTCCATATACAAGAATAGAGACAGAGAAAGCCTTGATCAAAAGACCATTTTCACTCTCAAGTAAAGTATCAAAAGTTCTGGAGAAGATTATAAGGAGAATAGACAAATAATCCAAACATAGAAGAAACGAAAGTTATGACCACATTTCGGTGTGACTACTTATATATATATATATATATATATATATAAAGGCTATCGTAATGAAAAGGTTGTCCTGAGAAACTTTGGGGAAAGTTGTGTGTCTAGCTTGGCTCTGAACAAAGGCTTCCAGCTGTTCCTTGTTATTTTGTTTTCTAGACCGTCTTGTGGTTCCTGGAGGTTATCGTTGCCTGAAAAAAGCCAGTGTGGCCATTGTTCAGAGCCTCACAGACATGTCGGCCTTTATCTTCAGGTCTTCTTTTATCTTATGAACTTTGTGCGTTCATTTCTTGCTCTGACACGAGTCAGAGACCTCGTCTGACTTCATTGTTCGTCGAATAAAGAAATTCTGACATTCTATGCGGCATTCATTCTTTTATTATTCGAGGCTTTGTTGACTTTCTGTGTAACTAAGAGAAGCAATGAGAGACGCTAAACGCAATTGAAACACCAGTTCACCTTATCACAAAAAAGTCGATTCAGTGGGTGGAGGTGACCTCATTATAAACCCAGGGTCTAAGAGTACTAACCCAGGGTCTAAGAGTACCAACCCAGGGTCTAGGAGAGTACCAACCCAAGGTCTAGGAGAATACCAACCCAGGGTCTAGGAGAGTACCAACCCAGGGTCTAGGAGAGTACCAACCCAGGGTCTAGGAGAGCACTAACCCTGGGTCTAGGAGAGCACTAACCCTGGGTCTAGGAGAGTACCAACCCAGGGTCTAGGAAGTACCAACCCAGGGTCTAGGAGAGTACCAACCCAGGGTCTAGGAGAGTACCCAACCCAGGGTCTAGGAGAGTACCCAACCCAGGGTCTAGGAGAGTACCAACCCTGGGTCTAGGAGAGTACCAACCCTGGGTCTAGGAGAGTACCAACCCTGGGTCTAGGAGAGTACCAACCCTGGGTCTAGGAGAGTACCAACCCAGCGTCTAGGAGAGTACCAACCCTGGGTCTAGGAGAGTACCAACCCTGAGTCTAGGAGAGTACCAACCCTGAGTCTAGGAGAGTACCAACCCAGCGTCTAGGAGAGTACCAACCCAGCGTCTAGGAGAGCACCAACCCAGGGTCTAGGAGAGTACCCAACCCAGGGTCTAGGAGAGTACTAACCCAGGGTCTAGGAGAGTACTAACCCAGGGTCTAGGAGAGTACTAACCCAGGGTCTAGGAGAGTACCAACCCTGGGTCTAGGAGAGTACCAACCCTGGGTCTAGGAGAGTACCAACCCAGGTCTAGGAGAGTACCAACCCGCGTCTAGGAGAGCACAACCCAGGGTCTAGGAGAGTACTAACCCAGGGTCTAGGAGAGTACCAACCCTGGGTCTAGGAGAGTACCCTGAAGTCAGGGTCTAGGAGAGTACTAACCCAGGTCTAGGAGAGTACTAACCCAGGGTCTAGGAGAGTACTAACCCAGGGTCTAGGAGAGTACTAACCCAGGGTCTAGGAGAGTACTAACCCAGGGTCTAGGAGAGTACTAACCCAGGGTCTAGGAGAGTACTAACCCAGGGTCTAGGAGAGTACTAATAACTGTATACTCATCAAAACGATCTCAGGAATAATCAGAGTAAGAAGGTCTTGAAAAGCTAAGTATCTCTTAAAAAAACTAAGCAAGAATCATCATCTCTAAGCACGAGATTCAAAGTAAATGGGTCATAATATTTTTATTTTCGCCTATTGCTTCTCTTATCCTTCTTCCTTATATCATCTTATCTAAATTTTCTCAAGTCTCTACTCCATCACCACTCACCACCCTCGACAATTGCACCATACCACACCTTACCACCACCACAACTTCACCAATTACCACCACCACAACCACCATTACCACCACCACCATTACACCACCAAACCACCATACCACCACACCATTACCACCACCACAACCACATTACCACCACCACACCACCACCATTACCACCACCACCCATTACACCACACACATTACCACCACCACAACCATTACCACCACCACAACCATTACCACCACCACAACCATTACCACCACCACAACCATTACCACCACCACAACCACCATTACCACCACCACAACCATTACCACCACCACAACCACCATTACCACCACCACAACCATTACCACCACCACAACCACCATTACCACCACCACCATTATCACAACCATTACCACCACCACAACCATTACCACCACCACAACCATTACCACCACCACAACCACCATTACCACCACCACAACCATTACCACCACACCATTATCACAACCATTACCACCACCACCATTATCACAACCATTACCACCACCACCATTATCACCACCATTACCACCACCACCATTATCACACACCATTCCACACCACCACCACCCACACCACACCATCACACACCACCAACCATTACCACCACCACCATTACCGCCACCACAACCATTACCACCACCACCATTACCACCACCACCACCATTATCACCACCATTACCACCACCACCATTATCACCACCATTACCACCATTACACTACAACCATTACCACCACTACTACCACCATTACCACCACCGTTACCACCATTACCACCACCAAGTCTGGTTTATATCTGTGAATAAAAACAATTTTTCTTGTAGAGAATAATTCATCAGAACTACACTTGCTAGCCCAGGCTGAGGGGGTGTTGTGGGTGTTGTGGGAGCGTTGTGGGTGTTGTGGGGGCGTTGTGGGTGTTGTGGGAGCGTTGTGGGTGTTGTGGGAGCGTTGTGGGAGAAGTGTTGTGGGTGTCTTGGGAGCGTTGTGGGAGAAGTGTTGTGGGTGTCTTGGGAGCGTTGTGGGAGAAGTGTTGTGGGTGTCTTGGGAGCGTTGTGGGAGAAGTGTTGTGGGTGTCTTGGGAGAAGTGTTTTGTGGGAGAAGTGTTGTGGGGGTGTCTTGGGAGAAGTGTTGTGGGAGAAGTGTTGTGGGTGTCTTGGGAGGGTGTCTTGGGAGCGTTGTGGGAGAAGTGTTGTGAGAGGGTGTTGTGGGAGTGTTATTGAAGGAATGGTTGGGTGTTGTTGTGTCTTGGTGAAGAGGAATTGTTGGGGTATAGAGGGGGTAATGGAGAAGGGATGGTGTGGGTGATTTGGGAGATGGAAGAGAACGCAAAGAGAAGAGGCAGCCATGAAGAGAGAGAGAGAGAGAGAGAGGTGCCACAATCAAGGCAGTGATAAGAAGAGGTGCCACAAACAAGGCAGCCGTGACGAGAGAGGTGCCACAATCAACCAGCGGTGCAGATACAAGTAAGAATCCGCTTTTCTGCTTAAGAATCAATCAAATTTTCTGTTACAGTGTCTTGTGTGTGTGTGTATACTCACCTATTTGTGGTTGCAGGGTCGAGACTTAGCTCCTGGCCCCGCCTCTTCACTGACCGCTACTAGGTCCTCTCTCTCTCTCTCCCTGCTCCACGAGCTTTATCATACCTCGGCTTAAAGCTATGTATGATTCCTGCCTCCACTAGCTCACTTCCCTGACAACTCTGTGACTGAAGAAATACTTCCTAACATCCCTTTGACTCATCTAAGTCTTCAACTTCCAATTGTGACCCCTTGTTTCTGTGTCCCATCTCTGGAACATCCTGTCTCTGTCCACCTTATCTATTCCTCGTAGTATTTTGTATGTCGTTATCATATCTACCCTAACCCTCCTGTCCTCCAGTGTTGTCAGGCCTATTTCCCTTAACCTTTCTTCGTAGGGCATTTCCCTTAACTCTGGAACTGGTTGTTGCAAACCTTTGCACTTTCTCTAGTTTCTTGACGTGCTTGACCAGGTGTGGGTTCCAAACTGGTGCTGCACACTCCAGTATGGGCCTGACGTATACGGTGTACAGGGTCTTCAACGATTTCTTACTGTGGTGTATGTATGTGTGTGTGTGTGTGTGTGTCTGCGTAAATTGGACAGGAGACGAGAGAGAGAGAGAGAGAGAGAGAGAGAGAGAGAGAGAGAGAGAGAGAGAGTTCCAATTTTTAACTAGCGCACTCTTCCATCTTCCGTAAGGCGCTTACGTGATGGTTTGGGGGTGGACCCAGAGATTAGCGACGTCTGCTCTGATGTTGGGGAGAGTTAGTCGCGGTGGTGGTGGCGTTGGTTTTGGTAGTGGTCGTATATATATATATATATATATATATAATATATATATATATAATATATATATATAATATATATATATAATATATATATATAATATATATAAGGAAGGGTAGCAATAATGTTGAAGGATCAGTTATGGAAGGAAAATAGGAATATAAATGTGTAAATTCAAGGATTATGTGGATTAAAATAAGGGTCGGATGCGAAAAGTGGGTCATAATAAGCGTGTATGCACCTGGAGAAGAGAGGAGTGTAGAGGAGAGAGAGAGATTTTGGGAGATGTTAAGCGAATGTATAGGAACTTTTGAACCAAATGAGAGAGTAATTGTGGTAG
This sequence comes from Cherax destructor, assembly GCA_009830355.1. Taxonomy (NCBI): domain Eukaryota; kingdom Metazoa; phylum Arthropoda; class Malacostraca; order Decapoda; family Parastacidae; genus Cherax; species Cherax destructor. The sequence continues at coordinate 130,187 of WNWK01000467.1, forward strand.
GGGACCTAAATGCTAAAGTGGGAGAAACATGCAGAGAGGGTGTAGTAGGTAAGTTTGGGGTGCCAGGTGTAAATGATAATGGGAGCCCTTTGATTGAACTTTGTATAGAAAGGGGTTTAGTTATAGGTAATACATATTTTAAGAAAAAGAGGATAAATAAGTATACAAGATATGATGTAGGGCGTAATGACAGTAGTTTGTTGGACTATGTATTGGTAGATAAAAGACTGTTGAGTAGACTTCAGGATGTACATGTTTATAGAGGGCTACAGATATATCAGATCACTTTTTAGTTATAGCTACAGTGGGAGTAAAAGGTAGATGGGATACAAGGAAAATAGAATCAGTAAGTAAAAGAGAGGTGAAGGTTTATAAACTAAAAGAGGAGGCAGTTAGGGTAAGATATAAACAACTATTGGAGGATAGATGGGCTAGTGAGAGTGTAGGCAATGGGGTCGAAAAAGTATGGGGTAGATTTAAAAATGTAGTGTTAGAGTGTTCAGCAGAAGTTTGTGGTTACAGGCGAGTGGGTGCGGGAGGGAAGAGGAGCGATTGGTGGAATGATGATGTAAAGAGAGTAGTAAGGAGAAAAAGTTAGCATATGAGAGGTTTTACAAAGTAGAAGTGATGCAAGGAGGGAAGAGTATATGGAGAGAAAAGAGAGGTTAAAAGAGTGGTGAAGCAATGTAAAAGAGAGCAGATGAGAGAGTGGGTGAGATGTTATCAGCAAATTTTGTTGAAAATAAGAAAAAGTTTTGGAATGAGATTAATAAGTTGAGGAAGCCTAGAGAACAAATGGATTTGACAGTTAAAAATAGGAGAGGAGAGTTATTAAATGGAGAGTTAGAGGTATCGGGAAGATGGAGAGAATATTTTGAGGATTTGTTAAATGTTGATGAAGACAGGGAAGCTGTGATTTCGTGTGTAGGGCAAGGAGGAATAACATCTTGTAGGAGTGTGGAAGAGCCAGTTGTGGGTGTAGGGAAGTTCGTGAGGCAGTGGGTAGAATGAAAGGGGTAAGGCAGCTGGGATTGATGGGATAAAGATAGAAATGTTAAAAGCAGGTGGGGATATAATTTTGGAGTGGTTGGTGCTATTATTTAATAAATGTATGGAAGAGGGTAAGGTACCTAGGGATTGGCAGAGAGCGTGTATTGTTCCTTTGTATAAAGGCAAAGGGACAAAGAGAGTGCAAAAATTATAGGGGAATAAGTCTTTGAGTGTACCTGGTAAAGTGTATGGTAGAGTTATTATTGAAAGAATTAAGAGTAAAACAGAAAGCAGGATAGCAGATGAACAAGGGGGCTTTAGGAAAGGTAGGGGGTGTGTAGACCAAGTGTTTACAGTGAAACATATAGGTGAACAGTATTTGAATAAGGGTAAAGATGTTTTTGTGGCATTTATGGATTTGGAAAAGGCGTATGATAGGGTAGATAGGGGGGCAATGTGGCAGATGTTGCAGGTGTATGGAATAGGAGGAAGGTTACTGAAAGCAGTGAAGAGTTTTTATGAGGATAGTGAGGCTCAGGTTAGAGTGTGTAGGAGGGAAGGGACTATTTCCCAGTAAAAGTGGGCCTTAGACAAGGATGTGTGATGTCACCGTGGTTGTTCAATATATTTATAGATGGGGTTGTAAGAGAAGTGAATGCGAGGGTCTTGGCAAGAGGTGTTGGGCTAAAAGATAAAGAAGCAAATACAAAGTGGGAGTTGTCACAGTTGCTTTTGCTGATGACACTGTGCTTTGGGAGATTCTGAAGAGAAGCTGCAGAGGTTGGTGGATGAATTTGGTAGGGTGTGTAAAAGAAGAAAATTGAAAGTGAATATAGGAAAGAGTAAGGTGATGAGGATAACAAAAGAATAGGTGACGAAAGATTGGATATCAGATTGGAGGGGGAGAGTATGGAGGAGGTGAATGTATTCAGATATTTGGGAGTGGACATGTCGGCGGATGGGTCTATGAAGGATGAGGTGAATCATAGAATTGATGAGGGAAAAGGGTGAGTGGAGCACTTATGAGTCTGTGGAGACAAAGAACCTTGTCCATGGAAGTAAAGAGGGAATGTATGAGAGTATAGTTATACCAACGCTCTTATATGGGTGTGAAGCATGGGTGATGAATGTTGCAATGAGGAGAAGGCTGGAGGCAGTGGAGATGTCATGTCTGAGGTCAATGTGTGGTGTGAATATAATGCAGAGAATTCGGAGTTTGGAAATTAGGAGGAGGTGCGGGATTACCAAAACGATTGTCCAGAGAGCTGAGGAGGGGTTGTTGAGGTGGTTTGGACATGTAGAGAGAATGGAACGAGACAGAGTGACTTCGAGAGTGTATAAATCTGTAGTGGAGGGAAGGCGGGGTAGGGGTCGGCCTAGGAAAGGTTGGAGGGAGGGGTAAAGGAAGTTTTGTGTGCGAGGGCTTGGACTTCCAGCAAGCATGTGTGAGCGTATTTGATAGGAGTGAATGGAGGCATATGGTTTTAATACTTGACGTGCTGTTGGAGTGTGAGCAAAGTAACATTTATGAAGGATTCAGGAAACCGGCAGGCCGGACTTGAGTTCTGGAGATGGGAAGTACAGTGCCGGCACTCTGAAGGAGGGTGTTAATGTTGCAGTTTTATAACTGTAGTGTAAAGCACCCTTCTGGCAAGACAGTGATGGAGTGAATGATGATGAAAGTTTTTCTTTTTCGGGCCACCCTGCCTTGGTGGGAATCGGCCGATGTGTTAATAAAAAATAATAATATATATATATATATATATAATATATATATATAATATATATATATATATATATATATATATATATATATATATATATATATATGTGTGTGTGTGTGTGTGTGTGTGTGTGTGTGTGTGTGTGTGTGTGTGTTATGCAAAAATCACGAACAAGTGATACAGTATGCCAAACAACCACGGGGGGAGTTGAATGATAGCTCTAGGCCTTTCGTGTTGCAATCAACACATTATGAGGAGCTTGCAATGTTGCAGAAAAGAGGAGGATGTCCAAGCAAACACGATCACAGGAAGCGCCAGCAAAGACGCATCAGTGTGGCACCAGAGCCAGTGTGACACCAGAGTCAGTGTGGCACCAGAGTCAGTGTGGCACCAGTCAGTGTGGCACCAGAGTGTGGCATCAGTATGGCGTCAGTCAGTGTGGGATCAGCGTCAGTATAGCACCAGTCAGCGTGGCACTAGAGTCAGTATGGCACTACGCCAGGATTCCTCATAAACCATTGTGACTCATGGAAGGAGGCGATTGACACTTTTTGTTTGGTTTGCATGTCAAGTGCACCGAGGAAGTGAATTTCTTTTCATAGCAGTGGAAGACGAGAATTGAAATGCATGGGAGCGAGTCCTGGTATGAATGAAGCGCTCAACTTGCTGAATATTTAAGCGCGAAATGTTCTTTCATCGGTCAGTGAAATATATATTTGGCCAATCACTGTTGCAGTGCCTGCGTATTCGTGCGTCACTGCGTAGGAGGCTGCTATAAGTGTCTGCGTATCTGCGCGTCACGGCGTAGGAAGGCGTGCACTGTGAGTAGTGTTTGCATGGGTCGAGTCTCAGCTCCTGGCCGCACTTCATGATCTACGTATGGGAGCGTCGGAAGCTCAAACAAATTAAAAGCATTTTAAAGCTATGTCAATGCTTATATAGATGTGTACTTGATCAACGATCACATAATGTACCTGTGGTAGAGGACTTGGCTCTTCACCTCTGGCGTGTGGTTGCCGAGACAGACGTGTAATATCTCAACTCAGTAGGCAAACAGTAACCCCATTTTCTTTGTATTTTTAGCAAAAGTGGGGAGTACAATACATAATGACATGAGAGAAGATTATGACATTTCCGTCTGACTTGGATTATTTGCAGTTATTTGTATGTTGCTCCAGTCACGGTATTGTGTATCTTAGTTGTTTAAGTGTGGGGAGGTTATTATGTGGTGAACATATTGCTAGAATGAGCGTGTCTGGCATTGATGATTAAGACATTAAAGCAACATATGGAATTCTTTATTGAAGAAACGTTTCGCCACACAGTGGCTTCATCAGTCCAATACAAAGAAGGAAGTTGTAAGGAGAGGAGGAGATTGAGGTAATCAGTCCCTCGGCCTGGAGTCGATGTGTTCAGTCCATCAATCTTGTAGAAAGTACAGCATAGGGCCGTAGAAGTGGCTTATATGCTGTAGTCAGGTGAGGCGAAGCAGGAGGAGGCGGGGTCATAGTGGTACCATCCACTAGTCGAAGTAGGTCTTCGTCCAAAGTTTGGACAAGTGTTTGAAGAATTCTTGAGGAGCTCAGTGATTCTTCGTCTTCTCCTGTAGATTATTATTATTGTTGTTATTATTAGAATCAAAAGCGCTAAACCACAAGGGTTATACAGCGCGGCTTCTCCTGTAGAGGGAGCGTCTCTCTCTCTCTCCAGTTTACTTCTTCTCTTCTTTTTTGAACATACTTCAGCTACCAGGGAGTTGATCTTTTCAAGGCACTGGTTAGAGTCCATGTCATTTAAGATATCTTCCCAACATGTTTCATTTAGGACATAGTTTACCTGGTCCCAGTTGATGTTCTTGTTGTTGAGGTTGAATTTGGTAAAGGAACCCTCACAGCTGTTTGCATTTTGCTGATCAGGACTCCTGTGCATGTAGGTCTGGACTTCAATTAGATTATGATCAGAATTAGTTGTTTTTGATATGTTTCTTACCAGGTTCTCATTATTTGTGAAAATAAGGTCTAGTTTGTTCTCCAGTCTTGTTGGCTTCACTATCTGCTGACTTAGGGTGTGTTTAGTGCAGAAATTCAGCAGCTCATGTGTGACTTTTCATCTGAGCTGCCTCCAGGGATTATTTCTGCTACAACATTATTTGCTATATTCTTCCATTTTGTATGTCTTAGATTGAAGTCACCAAGCAGCGAGATGTTTGGGGATGGGGCTGGAAGGTTTTCCAGACAGGAGTCAATTTTTGCTAGCTGTTCCTTGAACTGGTAGTGATGCTGGTGGGAGAAGCAGAAGGCATTGTTGTGGTAGTCTACGATCTACCAGCTACTCTATCAATCGCTGTGTAGAACTGAGGTGGCAATTTTGGCATCATACCCTGCCTCGTTCTCAGTTATTTTCCTTTTTTGATAAACACGGCACAGCCGTCGAACAGTTATTAGTAACATACCTGTTGACTTGGTGGAGTTACAACTTGAAAACAGAAAACACTGGTTATCTTCCGTCCCATAACATCCTCCTTATCACCAACATAAAGTCACATGTTGCATTAAGTTTTAATAGCAGTGAATCCTAAAAAGAAGAGTGGTAATAATTCCATTAGAACTCGTAAAACCAAAACATTATTTGCAGAGGTTTTCAAAAAGAATGTTATCTGCGAAGAAAGTTTGGAACATAACTTGCGGACGAGCCGAGTACATTGTTCCCTTGCCGCTTATTAGAGGAAGTCTTATCTTTGGTCTGTGTCTTGCCAGAAGTCGCAGCGCTGTGACTCCTTCACCCGGGGGCGGTGACTCCTTCACCCGGGGCGGCGACAGATCAAGGCAGGCTGGTGCCTGATTAACGGTGCAGAACCTACTCTTATTTGGACGTTTCGCCCTCCGTTCATCTTAATCGAGTCGTGTTTCGCTTTGTGTAGTCCTTTATCAAGTCGTGTTTCGCTCTGTGTAGTCCTTTATCAAGTCGTGTTGAGCTCTGTATAGCGCTTTATCAAGTCATGTTTCGCTCCATATAGAGCTTTATCAAATCTTAATTTCCCTATCTTAACATTTTTAATAGATATCAATGTTAATATTTTTTACCACTTCACGAAACCGTCGGAATAACAATTTCTTCAATCAGGAGAAGATAGATTACACACAGAATATATAAACCGAGAGGCGTATTTTCCCCAGTGTATATTTGCTGAGAGATAGTTGACTTTAATCCATATTTTAGGGATTTAAAGTATTCTTGAATTGAGTTGAGCAGTTTACGTGCAGCCTTAATAACCTTAATGTACAGAATGTACAAATCTATGTTCATAAGCCTATAAAAATGTATATTTAACCACAAATATTCAAGTTAAAGGGCTGTACCACGGACACATCACAGGATACATACACCCAGAGGTGTATGTATCCTGTGATGTGTCTCGGTGTATATAAATAAGTTAACTTTAATTCCTATTTAAGGCATTAAGGGGCACGTAAGTTTCCGTAGTCTCCTAATGTGTCCTCAAAAATTTGTTAATTCATACCATGAATTAAGGAAAGATCCTGGACGTCACCTTACGAAAGCAGACACAGCAAATGCGATAGTAATTATGGACAAGGTAGATTATAGAGGAAAAATGAACATGTTATTAGGAGACGAGGGAAACTAACGTAAATTATTCTTGACTGTTGATGAAGAGGTTACATACAGCGTTAATGACTCTCGTGAAGTTGATAGGCTTTAAGCCCCCCATTAACTTCACGTCTGGTGATACTGTAAATGAACAGCTCCAGGAAAAGTTGAAATCTGTACGCTTGTCACTGGTAGTCCAAGAATGGGTTAGACACTGTCCTTGCTATTAATAAATGGGGTTCTTTTAAAAGAAATCACGAATCACTAAAAAGAGAATAGTAAATATTAAGTGAGGGTCATCAGGTGGTAAAAATGCGGTCGTGATGGGTGTGAATGGGTGGTTGTGGTCAAGGGAACGACCATTAACACTACTTTACTACCCCTGTGTCAAATTTTACTGGCAGGTGAAGTGGGCAGACTGAAGCCTCCCTACCCACCCACCCAAACCCACCCACCCACTCTACAAAAGTGATGGAGGGGGAGGGTCTGTGTTTAGAGGTCTATTAATGCAAGGAATTGGAGCTACCCTCCGCTTCCTCGGATCGAATCTGATCACATCATTCTGTGGTAGACAGACTCTTCGGTGCAGAGGACTGTGAAAAAAACACTACCAGCATGCATAACATTTACCAGTTTTCTTAAGTAAGAACCTAAGTAAACAAGTAAGGAAGTAGGTAAGTAATATTTTTATATATAGGTTTTTGTACATAACACATGCAATTTTTTGTTACAATAGTCTTCAGAGCACATACGTCATGGTACAATGTTGGTCAGGAAACAGGACAAGTGTTTCCTGACGCGGGTCTTAGTCATAAGATAACCCAAAGCTGGAGCTTTTGGTCATCTGACCGAGGCCTTCCACTGGCTTACCGGTCCACCTCTTTAAAATCATGGTTATTATTATAACCATTAGGAACCTGTCTAGAAGTCATGGTCACATAAGCACACAATTCAGATTGACGTTAAATAACTTAAAGCGAAACATTGGATTATGGGAAATATACACACAGTCGTATTCTCTTACGACCCCTTAATAGTGTTGAATATGTTATTAAATCCCCTTTGTGAAATATATGGGAAGAATTATAGGGAAGGCTATGATTCTTACACTTGTAAATATAATTTTAATATAGCTTTATTATAGGCGAGGTTTGGCTGTGGGAAGAACTTTACTCAATCTCCCACTTCCCAGGTACAAACGACCCTTATAGATTTAAAGCTTTCCCGTGAATGTAGTTATCGATCACCATAAGCGACCAGAATTAATAATAATTATTATTATTCATACGGTAAACGCTAAAGCAGTGTGGATACTAGTTGTGTTTCACTCTCATATTCCATCACACAAGCCTGGTGATGGGCCGGGCAGCGGGGGGGTGTTGACCCTCGGAGCACTCTCCAGGTATACTCCAGGTATACTCCAGGTATACAGGATGAGTTACATTCAGGTGATGAGATGTGTCGGCCTGAGCAGACCTGGAGTTGCTATTACATCGGCCGAGAGGATGGAAGAGAATGAGACGAGAGTTGATACAGCAAATCGGTGTCAGTCAAGAACTCACGGATTGGCTAGGAGTGAGGAGCCTAAGCTGGTGGCTTCTATACAAGTCTACTCGAAATGCCGGACTCCCTCAATTCCTCTGAGACTTTCGTTCAACACACCGACTCTACACAAGACCCAGGGAAATATTTTTGCTGTATAAAAATCGCTTGAGGGCTGTGTCAGTATTTACTCTGTCGATTAGATGTTCCTCTTTGGTATATAAATCTGCCTCTGGGCTTCTCTACTCACCGGGAAATTATGTATTTAGATATTCGAATTTATCAAAATGTTAGAAAGGCAGCGATGTAAACTTGAGGAGTGGTTCCGAAACCATTAAAAGGTCCATAAGAGGTTTAGGATCCTTTACAAACATTATATCTCAGTCCACAGCAGGATTCGAACCTACACACTCTGCATCAGAGTACGTCGTGCTTACGCCACTCGGCGTAAGTATTACGTTCCTTGACGTAGAATGTGTAGGTTCGAATCCTGCTGTGGACTGAGATAATGTTTATACGTAATGTTAATAAACATGGAGGAGCCTCCATCACTAACATGGAGGAGCCTCCATCACTAACTAGCTTCTTTTGTCAACACCCTTTTCTTTCCTCCCTTCAAGAAGGCGTCTTAACGCTGACGAAGATCGGCTATTCCAAGGCATTAGAGCTACTATTTCCTGGATCAAATCCATTTACCTATTATTGCAATAATATAATTATTACTAATATTATGATTATTATTACGGGTTTAGCGGTGTTCCATGAATATAATAACTAGTCTACAGCTCTTCATCTCTCTCTCTCTCTCTCCTCTTCCTTATCATCCAGATTATGTCAGCATCACAATTTTACTAAAACTCCTCTTCTACCTTCTCCTCCCTCTCGTTTTTTCTAATTTGTATTGTATAAGAAAATAACTCGTGTTACAGCCCATTTCAAAGGCTCTCGTTAGCGATATCCTTAGATGAATGTTCAATTTTTAGGATTATAATTGGACATGAAGATTCATGAAAGACTTTTGGTGAAACTGAGGTAAACCGTAAGCGAGACGTTTCTCGTGGTCAAGTGCCTTGATGTTTAGATTTCAGTTGAGACATGCTTCAAATGCCCGTCTTGTAGCATAATAGCTGCCTTCTGGCTGTCCGTAAGGTAGACTCGTGGTTTTTTTTTTTTCACTACGAAACTCTCCATCTTTTATCTCTATCTCTGTTCTTGTCTCTGCCACTTCGCTTTTTTTTTTTTTTGGTGTAAATTTGGTCTCCGCCTCCCAGCACCTTCCTAACAGGTATTCCATCAGCTGCGTTGACCTTCCTTGCATTTCTCCTTCTGTCCAAGTCGGACCGAAACGTCGTAGTAAGTTTCTGTCTATGTGCGGATTATTTGTGTATTGTTCCAGTCACGGTATTGTGTATTTTTCTTCATTACTTCCTTTAAAGACTGCTTGCATCCGTGTGTTGCCCCTCCTCTCGTTATCCAGCATTATTCTCCCTCCTCTTCCACTGCTTCTCTCTTGGTTTATCTGTACCAGGTAATTAAAGGTCAGAGCTGCGTGGCCATTGTTCCCATCCCCGGGGCTCATGTTGCAGTTTCTCTGTATCCGACTCCTTTAAGGTGAAAACCGGATCTAGTCTTGCTGGTCTGTCCTTCCCCTTTTCAAGTGTCGTTTTTCATTTTCTATATGACGGTACGTGAAGTTGCCTCTCACCGTCTCCATGACTTTCTCTCTCTCTCTCTCTCTCTCTCTCTCTCTCTCTCTCTCTTGCAGACCAATGATCAGCTGGGGTCTTCTGGGAGGCATAGACCCTCGTGCCTTCACTGCCAATCTGTGTCTCAATCACTATGCCTTTAAATTATTTCGTCTGTGTTGCAGCTACCACAGTCACAGTACGATTGGGTTTGCTTTGGTGTGTCTGTGTGTGTGTGATGTGTGTGTGTGTGTGTGTGTGTGTGTGTGTGTGTGTGTGTGTGTGTGTGTGTGTGTATTAATCTCACTTGCTCACTAGTATACATGATACACAAACTTAAATTCTACAAGGATCTGAAGTTTGTAGTTCGTTGGACTCAACACAAGCTTTCTCACTCTCTCTTTTACTCTTATTCCTTCCTCCTCTCTCATTCTTTCCCTCCTTTCATTCTCTCTCACTCACATTAAAATCTGCACGCACGCCACCGATAAGTACATAGGAGAAAGAAACGTATTACAACGTTTCGGTCCGTCTTGGACCATAACAAACCACACTAACACACTGACAGACTTACAGAATAAATGACCCTTCAGAATGACCCTCTGATAAAGTAATAATAATATTATATAGTTTTTATTACCGCTGATATATTATGCATGTAAAACATATCCAAAACATTGACTTCAAAACTACGCAATCCGCCTCTGGCATCAGTCTGTCTGTTAAATTCCTTTCTCAAATTTTGCCAGCCATTCTGCAATGAACGGGCAGTAATTAACCAGACAAAGGCCGCCGTAAACACGGTCAATTTGCACGGATTTGCGCCCTCATTTGCATAGAGTAAACAGCAACCGCTGTCGGGGCTCCGTGCGTAGCACTACTGCTTGCTTCCTGATGAGGAATGTAACCCCGTAAAACTCAGCTTAAATCAGCTGCATCTAGACCTATGTTTTGTGTGTGTGTGTGTGTGTGTGTGTGTGTGTGTGTACTCATCTAGGTGGGTGAGTAGGTCAGTTCAAATCTCCTGGCCCCCGCCTCTTCGCTAGTCGTTACTAGGTCCACTCTCTCCCTGCTCCATGAGCTTTATCATACCTCTTCTTAAAGCTATGTATGGATCCTCCCTCCACTACATCACTCTCCAGATTGTTCCACTTCCTGACCACTCTGACTGAAGAAATACTTCCTAACATCCCTGTGACTCACCTGAGTCTTCAACTTCCAGTTGTGACCCCTTGTTGCTGTGTCCCATCTCTGGAACATCCTGTCCCTACCCACCTTATCAATTCCTCTTATGTGTGTGTGTGTGTATATATGTGAGTGTGTATATGTGTGTGTATATATATATGTGTGTGTACTCACCTAGTTGTGGTTGCAGGGGTCGATTCATAGCTCCTGGCCCCGCCTCTTCACTGGCCGCTACTGGGTCTCTCTCCCTTCGCCATGAGCCTTATCATATTTCTTCTTAAAGCTATGAATGGATCTTGCCTCCACTACATCGCTTCCCAAGCTATTCCACTTCCTGACCACTCTGTGACTGAAAGAAATACTTCAGATGTGTGTGTGTGTGTGTGTGTATGGAAGTTTTTTCACGTCTGTCAATGTTAGAAAGCAGCATTGGGAAGACATTTATTATAAATGTTTGTGTATAAATGGCCAGTTCTTGATATATTAAGAGATCACCTTGATGCCAAAATCATCAACAGATGCAATGCCATTTAAAGTCATAGCTTTCGGAAGTATTATTATTGTTTTGTTAATAATAATAATAATAATAATAATAATAATGGCAGGCTTGTTTAGATTTTATAGATTGCCTTACATAAATTTATAAAAAATAGCTAAATATAGTCAAATTAAAGAGAAAAAACAAGGTCGTGGCGCGTCTGTGAAAGCGGTCAGATGACCAAAAGCTCCAGCTCCGGGTCATCATAAGACTAAGACCCTGACAAACTTTACTTACCTTTAGTCTAACATTAAAACGTTCAAAACTGCACGAGTATCAGTCGTGAGGAAATAATTGACTGTTTATAGAATGGTCAATAAATGTGAAAACAATCTCATGCCGTGAATAGAATTGGAAAGACGTATTTTATTTCTCCCTGAACGTCGTCTAAACGACGCTAAGCACACTGCCTCACAATACCCATCCATGTCGTAAATACGTCTAATACACGACCAGTCTTACCCAATACACGTCGAATACACTGTCACACGTTCTTCACTACTGTATTGAAGGCTAGGGGCTCAGAACACGTTCATCACTATTGTAGTGTATGTGAGGGGCTCAGACCACGTTCTTCATTCACTACTGTAGTGTAGTTCAGACCACGTTAAATATAACATCTTCAGAACGCATCACAAAGTTAGTTTTCCCGTGTGATGATAATTAACTTTGGAAGTCTACACGAGTGTGATCAACACTGCCAGGTTTGCTTGTTGATCTAAATGTTTGCCTAAACACACATCCAGAAAATGAGCCAACAAACACACGAGATACACTATACTTCAGGTCTCTAAACACACACACACACAAGCCAAACAGTACTCAAGGCCTCCCTAAACACACACAAACTACAGAAGGCTCTTAAAGTTACCTAAAACAAAATCCTCTCCCCCAAAAATAAAAAATAGTAAAGACAAGCAGAAAGTTTATCAACATACAAACACTATCCCTTTCCTCCCAGGTGGCCCAAAAAACACAATATTTTCCAAAACACACACCCACCACCTGAACAAACATGGAGGGAAGAAACATATGCTCTGTCAATATTTTGAGCTGACACAGTCGACCTTCTCCTTGTCTTGGAACTTTGATGTATAGAGTCAATATTGCCACCCAAGATATGTGAAGCAACATAAATTTGTAAATTGAAAATTTTCCATCTTGGACTTCTGGATTTTTTCGATATTATTGCTGTTTTTATTATTATTGTTGTTATTATTACTATTATTATTTATTATTGTTATTATTATTACTGTATAGAGAGAGAAGAGAGAGAGAGAGAGAGAGAGCCCACATATTTAATAATGACGTGGACTGCAATTATTAGTTAAACAATTATTAATACTATAAATCAGAAAAATAATAATATATTACCTGTTCATTACAATGACAGCGAGGGAAAAAAATTCAAAAAAAAATTCTCCCCATACATTGTGCTACACACAAGTAGATTTTTACCCATTATTAAAAATTTAAATTCTGTGGTTTTTCAGAGGCATATTTTTAATATATGTAGTCACCGAGTCCCTTGTTATGTTGTCGGTCATTCAACAACAGCACCAGCATGCCACATACACAACATGGCACATCAACACTCATAGCAACAACATATTGCAATACTCACGAGGCACTGGATCTGACAAGCGGTGGTAAGCTGAGAGGCGGGTCCAGGAGCTAGGACTTAACTCTTGCTATTACATATGAGTACATACAGCTCATGGGTTCTAAAGTCGTGAACGAACGATCTTAAATTATAATAATTTCTTTTAATTCTTCGTTCTCTGACCTTGCTTTTGTAACCACTTAATGGCAAATATATAGTATAATCACCATTATTATTATTATCATTATTATTATTATTATTATTATTATTATTATTATTATTATTATTATTATTATTATTATGGGGAAGCGAGTGACTTGTGAGGTCTGAAGATGGTCTTCAATAGATAGAAATTATTGGCATTATTTCTATTCTATTGAAAATGGTTCACTCAGTCTGTAAGGTTGATGCAGGAATTGGGAAATGGAAGATAATCAAATTTGAGAGAAATGGGGAATGGGGGGAAACTCTAAACTTCTGTGAATCATTCAGCATAAGGAATCGTCTAAGAAAGGCGGCTTCTTCTGAGACCAGCCGAGCTGTTAGTGATGGTTGGGTCAGCTACCGGGAGTCTAACTGGAGGGTATTTTGGGGTCAACACCCCCGCGGCCCAGCCCTCCCACTGGATCAGGGCCTGATCAGCCAGGCTGTTACTGCTGGCCGCACGTAGTCCAACGTACAATAAACTGTACGAAGTCATAACACTGTCCGTGAAATCATTTGTGGAATTCCCGAATAAGGATTCATCTGGAAGTTTAGACTGGTCTTTAGACTGGTCTTTAGACTGGTCTGGCTGCCAGCTATACCTGCACACCTGCAAGATTGGCCCTCTGATGGCATGTTTGTGCAGTGGGAATGAGGTGAGGGATGGTGTGTGCCTCAGGGAAGGCAACCATCCACCGTCTTCCACACACAAAAGAAACTTATCATCTGGCAAGGTCTCAATTTTGATTTCTTGGGGTGAGTTCTGAATCTTTATAGAATTCTCCGCCTTATAATTTGAGATCTTTGGCTGAAAATATTTTTGTTGAGAACGGAAAATGTGATCTCAGAAATGTTAGTTGTTAAGAATATTGTCTTGATGTTTATATTAAAATGTCTTATTTCCATTGTGGTCCTTTAATTTTGCCCCCCAGGATGCCACCCACACCAGTCCACTAACACCAAGGTACCTACTTGCTTGCTAGGTGAACAGGGACAACAGGTGTAAGGAAACACGCCCAATGGTTCAACCCTTGCCAGGGATCGAAACACGGACACACTGTGTGAGGCGAGAGCGTTGTCTACCAGGCCACGGTATCTTACTTTATTGTTACCACGATGGTGTAATGATCTACCTTTTTCTATGTCTTTCTGATCTTGTTTCACAAATCTTTTACGACTTAATAGGTCTTTGGCGCTGCCAACCACCTGTACGTTTTAAAAAATCTAAACCAACTGCACGTTTTAAAAAATCTAAACCCCCTGCACGTTTTAAAAAATCTAAACCACCTGCACGTTTTTAAAATTCATGAATCTATCTTTGCATTTATATTGAAATATGACAGGAGAAATTTATTTTAACAAAAAAAAAATATCACGTTAGAGTAATATGTCAGAATAACATTCATAGTTTGGACCCCCCTTCTGGCCTTTAAAAATAGAGGGAGGCTAAAATTATTTAGGACAAAGTAAAACGTGAATGATTCCCAGCTTTTGACAATTCTGGTACAGTGTGTGTGCCTTCTATAATGAACCTTCTATAATGAACAATCAACATGCTAAAGCAGACCAGCTTTGCACATTTGCAACACATTAATTACTTTAGAGCACAAACTTTGAGGTCGAGTGTCTCTCTCTCTCTCTCTCTCTCTCTCTAACTACGAGGGACAAAGTCAACAGAATTCTAGACTTTGTGTCTACATATTTCGAATAAAAGATACACCAAAAACTACGTCACGACGCGGATGTCAGACGTGGCATTAAATGCTCTTTCCATTTCTGGTCCCCAAATAACGTAGAAGACGAAGATAAACATAAGAAAACTCAGAGAAAGGCGAGAAAGCTCACACTTTCACTAACAATTATTATTATTAGAGGCGAGAGACGCAACATAAATCTATATAAACTTTGTATACCAAATGAACTGATGTGATCTGTGCAAATCTCTCACAGAGATGTTTGACGCCAGTGAGTGAAACGTTGTATTTATAAAACGTTTCTATTATCTACCTTCAGGTGGAGGTAGAGCATATGTCAGTCTCACAGCCATTCATTTAAAGGTGGGGATGGAACTCTGAAGTTACCTTTACAACAATGGTGGTAGTCAAGGTAGTAGTAGTAGTGGTTGTAGTAATATTAGTAGTAAAAGTAGTAGTGATAGTGGTAATGGTAGTAATAGTAGTAGTGATAGTAGTAGTACTTTAAACCTTTTATATATATATATATATATATATATATATATATATATATATATATATATATATATATATATATATCCTTACCTCTGGAGTGCATTTGCATCTTACCTGTGACCTCTGCATGACATTATAAAGATCTACACAGAAAGTAAAGTTGTTTTAAAGATATACTCTGCATCTGGTGGCTTTATCTCCATTAGTAAAGAGTAATGGAGTTAGTGAAGATAACATGAGTGGTGGTGATAGCAGTGGCAGTGGTAGTGGCAGTGGTAGTGGCAGTGGTAGTGGCAGTGGCAGTGGTAGTGGCAGTGTAGTGGAAATATTCTCTGTGTGGGTGAGAGCTGTGTTGATAGGTGGGAGGTGCTGGTTACAGTGGTAGCAGTACTGACAGGTGGGAGGTGCTGGTTGCAGTGGAAGCAGTACTGACAGGTGGGAGGTGCTGGTTGCAGTGGAAGCAGTACTGACAGGTGGGAGGTGCTGGTTACATTGGTAGCAGTTGAAGCTACGCAGTCTCAACTGTAAATTTGTTTTCTGATGTAATATCTAAGCTGTGGACAGAGTCATCTACTTCTTTAAGCTGGAAGTGTGGGAAGAAAGAGTTGGGGTAGGGAGAGAGCCATCTGCTTTACTATTCCAACCTCAGCAGTCAAGATAGAATCTGGGGTAACTAGAGGGTAGTTACGACTCGATCACATTCAGCAATCCCAATACAGATCACAAAGTCTTTTACCATATCTTTCCCAGGTATTCTCTCTCTCTCTCTCGCTTTGCTATATTTCGTATCTGAGTTGTAAGTGGGTCGTGACATTCTGTATTTTCCAGGGGCACCACAAGGCTCAAACGGAGCGTTGCAAATGAGAATATTTTATGAAGTTGCCGACACGGTCGAGGGCGCCCAACACAAGTTGGGTATTATAATGATTATCCGTGCAAGAGTTGCTCTGTTTGTTCCGTACCCCTGTGTTTGTGTGTGTGTGTGTGTGTGTGTGTGTGTGTGTGTGTGTGTGTGTGTGTGTGTGTGTGTGTGTGTGTGTGTGTACACGTCTTTTAGTAACCCTTTCTCGTACCACGTTTGATTAACGTTCAGATTTGAACATTTCCAGTTATTTCGCTGCCACCTCGCTACTGTAATTAAATATACGTTTTTTTAGGTATTTTATTTTCCCGGCATATAAGGCGCACGAGCATTTGTAACGTAACTTTAGTAAACGACTGCTAAAACGTAACCCAATGTCTTCCCTTAACCATGACCTTGAGCATATAAGGCGCAGGCTTATTTTCCAAGACTTTTTGAGGGGAAAAAACACGCCTTGTATACAGGAAAATACGGTATATGTAATGTATCCTAATTTGAAATAGAGAAAAAACTCAAAAAGCTGGAAGCGTCAAGAAATTGACGTTGTGTACGAAGTCAAAATATTACGTAAACAAGGATAATTAGGTTTCAGGGTTCATCGTAGACACTTCGTCTAGAGTTCGTCCTAAACACGTCCTTCAGGGAGCGTCCGAGACTCGTCCTCCCGTTATTCGTCCGACAATATAAACTGCAAAAGGCCAAATCTGTGGAAGCTTGCATTCCCCACCACTCACAATTCTGATTGCTGGTACACAGGGGCAATAATCCCCGGAGTAACTGGGATTTTCTCACCCATCGTCCATCTAGGGATAGCCTCCCTCCATGGACAGGCAAGGGGTGACCCAAGAATAGTCTCGTGCCATGGACAGGAAAAGGGTAACCCAAGAATAGTCTCGTGCCATGGACAGGCAAGGGGTGACCCAAGAATAGTCTCGTGCCATGGACAGGCAAGGGGTGACCCAAGAATAGTCTCGTGCCATGGACAGGCAAGGGGTGACCCAAGAATAGTCTAGTGCCATGGACAGCAGAGGGTAAAGTGAGGGGTTGGATTTGAGTGGGACTTGCACATGAGTTAACAGGGATATCAAGTCTTATTCCTTGGGTAGCACTGAAAATGAATTCGGCAGATACCTTTGTTAGTGAGTTTGGGCCAGTAGGCCTGCTGCAGCGTTCCTCCTGTCTTAAGTTCTTATTGAGAAGTAATATATTCAAGCGATCTCACAGGGTCCGGGTCACAACAGGAAAATAGTCATAAGAATGACACTATCTCAGGAAAACTTTAAAGGTCTTGTCACAGAGGCATCAGCTAAATACACTCTTGAACCTGTTTATCCGTCCCAAACCTGGTCTCCTGGGTAATAGCCAGGTTTGTCAGGCTATTGGTACTAGCAGCACACAATTCAAGGTTAGCACATAGCCTAGCTGATCAGGAAATTCCTTGTGGTAATTTCCCTAAATGCAAGTTTCTGCTAACAGTCTACGACACACTAGACACAGTCTCAGACACACTAGACACAGTCTCAGACACACTAGACACAGTCTCAGACACACTAGACACAGTCTCAGACACACTAGACACAGTCTCAGACACACTAGACACAGTCTCAGACACACTAGACACAGTCTCAGACACACTAGACACAGTCTCAGACACACTAGACACAGTCTCAGACACACTAGACACAGTCTCAGACACACTAGACACAGTCTCAGACACACTAGACACAGTCTCAGACACACTAGACACAGTAAACAAAAATACCCGGTAACCTACTGTAGTAGGCGGAGGGAAAAAATCCTAGACATAAGCGAGCCTCATCCCAGTGGGATTGTTTACTGTCGTGACCAATTTCAGAGGGATTGTAGGCGATACAGGCCTATCAGAGTGGGATTACGGGAGTCGGCAACTTCAACTTCTTGATAAAAGTTTATTATGGCGTTCCTGTACTGGAGTGACACTTTATTATAAAGATGAGGTAGAGATACTTTAGTATCTCTACATATATATATATATATATATATATATATATATATATATATATATATATATATATATATATATATATATATACATACTATAGGCTTGCAGGATTAATAACGTAGTTACGTGCGGCCAGCAGTAACAGCCTGGTTGATCAGGCCCTGATCCACAGGGAGGCCTGGTCGTGGATCGGGCCGCGGGGGCGTTGACCCCCGGAATACCCTCCAGGTATGTAATTAGCAACAAAAATGTAATGATTAGCAATAATAATGACATAATTAGTAAGATTTATGCAGCAATTACAAAGATGAGTTATATCATTACCAGGATCAGTATTGCAACTAGCAAGATTAATGCAATCATTTAAAAGTTAATGATATAATGTGGCAAGATGAGTGGTATAATTAGCAAGAATTATTTGTTGTGTCCCCTGGTGTAATTTTGAAACTCTACAGGGTAAATGATCTTGTGGATGGCAGACAAGGTATTTTTTTTAAACACTAGTTAAGAAATGTAATATTGTTAGGTTGTTCTGACATTGTCAAGTAGACACACACGCACACACTCGTAACACACTTCACAGAGGAAACGTAGGCGACGTTTCGGTCCTTTCTGGAATATTATGAAAACAACTGTGACTTGATAATGGTTAGAAACGAACCGAAACGTCAGTTTCCACTTCAGATTGTGGGTTATTTGTGAATTGTTCCAGCCAGGGTATTGTGGGTTATTTGTGAATTGTTCCAGCCAGGGTATTGTGGGTTATTTGTGAATTGTTCCAGCCAGGGTATTGTGGGTTATTTGTGAATTGTTCCAGCCAGGGTATTGTGGGTTTTATTCTCCACACACCTCACTACAAATATAATGCTAAATATTAGATTATAAAAATCTAAAACAGAAAATAATATAGAGTGCTGAGACCTCTTCAAGAGAGATGGAAGTCTAGTCTCGATAAATTGCATTTGAATGGAGTATTAGTCTCGATAGACTGTTTGCATCTCAGTGGAGTGGGGCATGCCAGGCTAGGAGGAATTCTGAATGACAGCATATGAAAATAATCCCTAGTAAGAGGGAGAACATGAGTGAGTGAGGAGAGGGAGAGAGATGGAGAGGGAGAGAAAAACAGAGAAATATGAAGATATGTTAATTTAACTAAATTAGGTACATTTGGTGCTACCTTATTCTGTGATATGGTTGCATAGTGGGAATAAAAGATAGTTATCTCTTATTGTCAGGTTTGTTTCTCGTACATGAGGTGGGTAAATCTTTCAGCCTGAGTTGAAAGAATTATAGTACATCCATGTACAGTCATATACACACATGTATATCCATATACAGTCACCTACACTCGTGTACATGTATGTACAGCCTTGCACTTTATGTACAACTTTTGCGAACCTCAGTTTCTCGATCTACTCAACCTACTGTACAGCTGCTGCTGCTTCTCTCTCTCTCTCTCTCTCTCTTTTACTTTCTCCTACCCGCTTCCCATCCATTTCCTACAATTTTACTGCATCCCTCTCCTCTCCTCTACTCCTCCCCCGTCCTCTCCTCATAACCACCTCCCCCTCCTCGTAACCAACTTTCTCTCCTCTGAATCAACCTCCTCATAGCTCAATGAAACTCCCATCCTCTTAACCCACCTCTCATCCCTCTCAACACACCTCTCACCCCTCTCAACCCACCTCTCACCACTCGCCCCTCTCAATCCTTCCTTGCTCCCCAACGTCCACTTCCCACTCATGTCTCATCCCATCTCTCCCTGATCGTCAAGGAGGGATGCTGGAGGGATGCTGGGACGCAATTTCATGCAAATCTCACTAACGCAATTACCTCACATGCGAGAAAGTCACTGTCTGTCCATTTTTGTTATTATTAAATGAAGAAGAAGAAGAAGAGGGAGAAGAAGTCAGTCGGATCCTCATGTTTACATACACTAATAATCTTGTTTACGATCCAAGTATCACATACACTACGAGTCACAACTTAACATAACACTACACAAATCTCTATTAAACTGCTTTGGCAGGTTTTAAATGGGGATTAATGTCCCTCTCTGTGAGGCTCTTGACTTGAGAAAGAGAGAGAGAGAGAGAGAGAGAGAGAGAGAGAGAGAGAGAGAGAGAGAGAGAGAGAAACAGATTCAGCTAAGATTGAAAGAGATACATCAGATTCACCTGTGACTGACAGAAGCGAGACATAACAGAGACGCCAATGCAAATTATTCAGCCTAGGCTAAATCTGCATAATTTACCACAACTGCATTATTAAAATAATTGTATGTTTATTCAGACACTTGTTCTAACACTCTCCAATGAATCATTGAGACTTCATATATACGAACACCTGTTCGAACACCTCCCAACGTATAACAGATTCATTACTCATCTGAACACCATCATCTTGCAATGAATCATGACTATCCGATCTCCTGTTCGAACACTCATCAATGCATGACCGAGGCTTCACCTATTCGAACACCTGCACGAACAGCATGCTAGTCCAGCAGCTGCACCCCCGGCCAGTAATCCTGGATGATTGAAGCAGCTGTAAATCCTGGTTACTGCAGAGATTACACTTCAGTCCACAACCAATCACAGGCTGGATGGCGGGGATTTTGGAATGCATTAAACTGACTATGTAACCAGACTACACGTGGGATTGAACTCCCCTGGACGAGACTATATGGAGGAGCCATCTTGCCCAGGAAGAGACTATTCGGGGAATTCAAACCCCTACACACCAACCCTCTTCACCATACCACGCACTCGATCGAACCCCATGGACAAAACGAGGGGATTCAATCTCGTTTTCATACCTCCAGCACGAAACAAGGTGATCTAGTCCTCTCTTCCTATGTATGAACCAAGGGGATCTAACTCTCTCTTTCCTAGAACGAAACAAGGGGATCTAACCCTCTCTTTCCTAGTATAAAACAAGGGGATCTAGTACTCCCATTCCCAGTATGAGACAAGGGGATCTAACCCTCCCTAGCCCCAGTACGAAACAAAGGGATCGACCCCTCCCCTCAGGCTGAGACTTTCACTTGCTTATGACATGTGAATATTGATTATTTCCCCTCTGTTTGTCCTTCCCATTTAAAAATACGAAAACCATTTTGTGTTTTCCTTTATTTTTAGTTCACTGAGAATGTTATTTGAAACTAGTGTAGGCGGCAACTTGATAAATTTTGCTGTATGGTCCATACGGGCTTAGCTCTTCCTTACTAATATAATAATATAAATAGTAGTAGTAGTAATTGAATTAGCATTAATAGTAGTAGTAGTAGTACTAGTAATAATAATATTCGTGGTAGTAGTTAGAATTATTATTAGTAGTAGTAGTAATAATAATGGTAGTAGTAGTAGTAGTAGCAGCAGTAGTAGTAGTAGTACCAGAAGTAACAGTAGTAGTAGCAGCAGAAGTAGCAGTAGTAAGAATAATAATAATAATGATAACGTAATTTGTTAAAAAGCGTAAATGCATTAATATGTAAAATAACTATATTCAGAAATATGCAAATGTATGGCTATTTACCGAGTGGGGTCTGAATTAAAGCTCCTTTTTTGTGTGTGTTGACCTCTGTAATCCTCGTGTGGTACTGGTAACAAGGTGAACGAGGGGTGCATAATAAACCAGCCCACTGTTGGTGCCAGCAATTAATTTTATATTCCCGCAAACATAGATAATGAAGTAGACAAAAACAGGGCGCGTGCGCGCAGAAACAAGGACAGTATCAGGGAGCGTGTGTGCAGAAACAAGGACAGTATCAGAGCGCGTGTGCGCAGAAACAAGGACAGTATCAGTATACCCTGAATGATTCGCATCGTCCTTTTCTGTATAACCTGTCGTTAATACAGGATGTACGTTCACGTACGACGTACGTCCATATATGACATACGTTAGCATTTGGACGTACGTATATATATAAGTTGTACATTAGCATAGGACGTAAGTTCATAGAGGCACATTTCGCCCCCTAGGGGCAACACAGGTGAGGATGATCAGTAATACCTGGAGTATACCTGGAGAGAGTTCCAGGGGTCAACGCCCCTGCGGCCCGGTCTGTGACCAGGCTTCAACACAACAAACATTACGGTGTCAACAGTGATCAACAATCTTCTATTACAAAATAGATATAAACAATTAACTTTAAAGCTTCTTTCCCCAGCCTCCTCCTATTCTTCTTCCGCCTCTTCATCCACCCTCTTTTCCTATTCTCTCGCTACCTCCCTTTCTCCTAATTGTTTTCATGTACCCCTCATCCTTTTTCTCTTTCTCCAGCCTCCTCTTTCTCCTCTTCCTTCATTCTCCTCCTGTTTCTTCTCTCCCTCTCTCCTCTTCTCAATCATCCTCTATTTACCTAAAAACTCATAATTTCCAGTTCACTACAGCGTATTTTTATTCCGAATTTAATCCAACTTTTAAAAATAAATTCTTTTAGCTCCAGCTTTGACCTTACAACTTTAAGAGTCAAATTAGACCGGCGAGAAAGGTGAATTGTCGAAGACAGAGATGCTCAATATTTTCTCGCTGCTGCTTCTGATTGCCTCTTTCCTTTGTTGGCATTTAGCAAGTTAGAGACCAGCCGCAGAGAACTTTGTATTGTGCGTAGATCTGGTATTTGTGGCCGTGTTTATAGAAACGAGAGAGGTGGAAGTGTGTACGTTAATAAAATAGAAACAGTGGTAAATGTTCTCGTATTACTGAGCGATATACATAGAGAGATGTTCATTAGTGTGTACAGTACGTTAGTATGAGAGAAACAATGGTGATCACTTCATTGTGAGGAAGATCAACTTATGAACGTCAGTATGAGAGAGAGTTTCTCAGAAACCTGGTGACCTGACATATTACACTGCACCTGCCTTCACCACATATCTTCATATATATATATATATATATATATATATATATATATATATAAAACACTGCGACTACCCGAGGACTCTAACCCGTATTGTTTTGGCCCGCCTCATGGTGAGCGAGAATCACAAGACACTAACCCACAGGACCTCGGCTAGTCGCAGTGTTATTGATTAAATATAACTCGTTCGTGGTTACAGTAATATATATCTTATAATAAGGCCAGGTATCAACAGGCTTTTAATCAGTATTTTTGTTCAGTTACTTAACGAACATCACTGGAAATAACACCAGTAATAACACCAGTAATAACACCAGTAATAACACCAGTAATAACACCAGTAATAACACCAGTAATAACACCAGTAATAACACCAGTAATAACACCAGTAATAAATTTTGTTATAAATGAGAGTATCTTTCAAGAATTATCTATATGTAGATTCGACTTCAACTGTAGGTAAAAAAGGAAAGTTTACGAGGTAAATTAAAGGCAGCAGCTTGCCTTGATCTTTTCATTGCTCAGCTTGCAAGCTCTAGTAGCTTTGTTGACATCACTTGCAAAGAGCATTGGCGATGCCTTAGTCAACTGCTAGAAAGAGAGAGAGGGAACATAGAATTTTCATTATTATTATATTTCTACTGAGGAGCTAAACCCGTACGAGTCATACAACACCTGGAGAATGAGAATCAGCCTTGATCCGATGAAGGAAGGAGGGGGGGTAGAGGCTAGCTCTGATCCCTTGAATCAAGAGCCCTTCGCCAGCATCAACTCGTCGCCTTAAGGAGGCCACAAGCATGACAGTACAGGGGAGTTACAACCCACTGAGATTGTTTTTCACTCTGGCCAATTCCAGAAGGCTTGGCCAGTCTGTCATAGAGGGATTTGTGGAGCCTACTTGTCCAACCTCACTACTGTCTTGGGATTTACCAAGATGATTGCTCAAGTTGGGAGGGATTACCTTGCCGGAAACTAAGGGCTATTTGCATATATAATAGCAGGTGTGTGTGTATGGGAGTGTGTGTACTCACCTAATTGTGGTTGCAGGGGTCGATTCACAGTTCCTGGCCCCGCCTCTTCACTGGGCGCTACTAGGTCACTCTCCCTGCTCCATGAGCTTTATCATACTTCTTCTTAAAACTATGTATGGATCCTGCCTCCACTAGATCACTTTCCAGAGTATTCCACTTCCTGACAGCTCTAGTGTGTGTATGTGTGTGTAGCATTATGGACTGTCACGTAAGGCAGTTTCCTGTGTATGGCTAAATGGGAACTTGTAGAGTGGAAAAATTAATTGATGAACATATTTAACAAAAATTCTACGAGTCTCTCTCACCTTTAATTACACAGCATCAATCATCTCGCCATCATAATTACTGTTATCATTATTATCATCATCAGAGTTATCATTATCAGTGCTCTGCCGCAGTTTGAGTTGTTGCAAATACGCTGACTTTATCAACTTATTTGTGTTGTAAATAAGATAACCTTGTGCCCGGGTAATTAAGACTTCTGTACTGCAACATCACGAAGGCTTTAATTAATAAAGTGGGATGAAAATAAAGCAGGAGGAAAAGTAAACTATTACTTAGAGTAAATACACATATGAATACGCACTGAGAGATATACATCAGGAAGTGTATATTTACTCTAATATATATACTCCTGTAAGCGTGCTGTATTTACACTGAGAAATATTGGCCCACAAGTGTATTAGAAATACATGTCTAAGTTTATATACAAGGGCAGATATACAGCTATGAGTCTATATAAGGTATATACACAGCGAATATAAGTGAGAGTTATATACTCTGCATATATTCCATATATCTCGTAGTCTTGACTTAAACATTATTTAAATAAAATCCCCAAGTCCAGCAAATAGAAAAATCCCATTTATGAATTTCGAATCTCACATATGATTCATATCTTTCCCCTACGACATGCAAGGCTTGACACGCCAGGGTTGATATAAAACACACTGAAAATATTTCACCCAAATTTGTTCTCGCACTTCATATCTCTGGTCAAACTGAAATTTATTAAAAACTGAGCCAAACACTTCTTCAGGATGATAGACTGGCCACTCCAAACTATACTTCAACGTTGATGGTCAGATCACACACTGTCTACCTTCTCCACGGCTTTTGCTGTATGTTTTACTTATCTGTGTTCACTTAAAGAAGTGAGGGGAAATTTGACACTTAAACCAGTAAAAATCACTATTTTACGAAATTTCACTGGTATTGCCACTTTCCAAGTTCTTATCAGTACCTCAGTGCTGGCCAAAATGCGTAAAAATATAAGGCTTTCTTCATTACAAATTTAAGATTCTTCAAGAATAAGAGATTGAACACCAGCTTCCAGGGACTGAGTACCTCACCTTCAACTGTCTTATGTGTGTAGTTCTGATTACCTACTACTCTCTATCATCTCTGCATTGAATTGAAAAAAAAAATACTGGTAACATATACGTCTAATTTTTAGTTTTCGTGTGAAAGGTCACGAATTTACATTAATTTTAGAGCAAGTTTTGGGTTTGCCTTAACGTCATTTTGAATATGCGAATGGTTGAGGGGGTTAAACCTTTCCATTGGCGCGTGTGTTCTCTCTCTCACAGGAATTACTGCCTCACACAGACAGCACCAGAGACCCATTTGTATTCATTCAGCGGCGCTCGAATCCCTGTAAAGTCTTGAATTCCTCTCCCTGAATCCTTATATCCTCATCTGTTACCACCAGGGAGCCTTTGTCTGCTGGGATGGTGTTACGCCAGTGTGGAGCCCTAGAGCCTCACCCAGAGATGGTGTTTCGCAAGTGTGGAGTCCTAGAGGCTCTTTCAGAGATGGTGTTTGGCCAGTGTGGAGCCCAGATAACCTCTCCCATTCCTGTTTTATTTGTGTTTTTCCGGTGTAGAATAAACGGAACTGTAAAACAAAAAATAAGTCCGGACGCAATAAGTCTAGCTACGAGGAAAACAATAAGGAAAGGTGTTTTGAATGAGTATCCGTCTTGGTGTGAGATGATCTGTAGCAGAGTAGCGGCCACTTCATCAGTAGCAGCTCGAGTACTGTGTGTATATCTCACCGCGTTGCCTGTGTGTCCTCTGGGGCTCACTCCTCCCTGTGTCCTGAGACACGCAGGAAACACCAACTCGGTGTAGTTTGTCACCTGACCCGACCCATCCAGGCAGGTTTGCCCTGACTTATCTAGTCAAGTTTACCCTGTCATCTGACCCATCCAGGCAAGTTTACCCTATCATCTGACCCATCTAGTCAAGTTTACCCTATCAAGTGAAATCATTCATTCATGTAGGTCCCTCTCTTCATTTATGGAGGAGAGAACTGCTTGCTTGCATTTCAGGAAACACTAAACTAGTGTGAACCTCAGCCCTAACCCTGGTCCATAGAGAAGGCAGTACAGAACCTCTAATCTAACCCAGGTCTATAGAGGAAGCACTATGGAACCTCAGCCCTAACCCAGGTCCATGGAGGAAGCACTATAGAACCTCAGCCTTAACCCAGGTCCATAGAAGAAGCACAACAGAACCTGCAAAGCACTAAGAAGGCACCATAGCACCACTAAGAGACAGAGGAGGCCGGTATAGTACCTCTTCCCCAACGCCAGACTATTATGGATGAGTTCCTGGTTCAACATTTTCTGGCACTGTTCAGGATTTCCGAGAATGAGAAATTGGTTCCGTGTTTTCATGTGTCAGAATCACACTTTATCTCTACCTTCCCCAAGCTTCTTAATGATTTACGAAGCAAGTGAAATATTTGGATGATTTGGGAGGCAGAAAGATTTTACGATGAGGGGGGGATGAGGACACTCGACAATAAAGAGGAGTTAAGAGGATCAGGAGAGGAGATCGCGGTGATATAAAGAGAACCACGAAGAAATATGTTTCAAAACAGAGTAAAATGTTGAAGTATAAGAGGAAAACTTAAAATTAAGAGGAAATTATTTGAAAAATGAAGCTTCAAAAATAAGATTGCTTTTAAAAATTAAGAAGAAATTAAAGAGAAAATATTCGAAAATAATTGAAAATGTTTAAAAATGAAAGAAAATATTTGAAATAAGAGAAAATGATGAAGAAAATATGAGAAAACATTGAATAAAAAAAAAATATTTAAAAATATGAAAAAAACATTTAAAAATAAGAGAAAATGTTAAAAAATTAAAGATTTAAAAGCAAAAATATTTTTAAGATTAAAAGGAAATGAGTAAAATTAAAGAAAAAAATTTTAAAGAGAAAATATAAAAAAATAGAAAAAACTATTGAAAAAAAATTATTAAAATAAAAATAAGACGTTTAAGACTAAGAAAAATTTTTTATATCAGAAAAAATTACAATTAGTACACAAATCGAATTTTTTTGAAAAGACGTTTCACTCACTAGGTGGCGAAACAACGTATCTGAAGATGTGTAGATATCTGCAACATATGTGGATGAGCAGATATCTGCAACATATGTGGATGAGCAGATATCTGCAACATATGTGGATGAGCAGATATCTGCAACATATGTGGATGAGCAGATATCTGCAACATATGTAGATGAGCAGATATCTGCAACATATGTAGATGAGCAGATATCTGCAACATATGTGGATGAGCAGATATCTGCAACATATGTGGATGAGCAGATATCTGCAACATATGTGGATGAGCAGATATCTGCAACATATGTGGATGAGCAAATATCTACAACATATGTGGATGAGCAAATATCTACAACATATGTGGATGAGCAAATATCTACAACATATGTGGATGAGCAGATATCTACAACATATGTGGATGAGCAGATATCTACAACATATGTGGATGAGCAGATATCTACAACATAAGTCGTTCTACCACGACGTAAGTCCTCGAGCGGTAATAAACTGCCGACAGGTCGTTCCAAACTGCTAGACGACCTTTTCGGCAAGATTTATAGATAATTTATTCTTTCAGCACGACGCTGTATCTGGGTAATGTATTATCAAAGTACTGTATTATCACGGTAATGTCTCTCTCTCTCTCTCTCTCTCTCTCTCTCAAAATAATTGCTTTGGAGGACAACAGTTAATTTCCTGATGATTTATACGAGGTGTGTATACAGCAACTAGCAGTGTGTATAGTATGTTAAGTCAGTGTTAATGTATATAGATCAGCTGACATTACAACGTGTATATATATATATATATATATATATATATATATATATATATATATATATATTGTGTATAGATTGTTTATGATGCGTGAGTATATATTGAGCAAATGTGTATAGCGTTGGAGTGTGAATGTGTATAATTTGTGAATGGCTATAGTATGTGTGCATATGTATATTGCGTATGAGAATGTATAGTGTGTTCATGGTAAATGTGTATGTTAATGCATACGTTATGCTACAGAACATATCGTATTAGTGATTAGTGTGTGTGTGAGTGTGTACTCACCTAGTTGTACTCACCTAGTTGTGGTTGCAGGGGTCGAGACATAGCTCCTGGCCCCGCCTCTTCACTGGCCGCTACTGGGTCACTCTCCCTGCGCCATGAGCTTTATCATACCTCTTCTTAAAGCTGTGTATGGAACCTGCCTCCACTAATCGCTCCCAAGCTATTCCACTTCCCGACTACTCTGTGACTGAAGAAATACTTCCTAACATCCCTGTGATTCATCTGAGTCTTCAACTTCCAACTGTGTCCCCTTGTTGCTGTGTCCCATCTCTGGAACATTCTGTCTCTGTCAACCTTGTCAATTCCTCTCAGTATTTTATATGTCGTTATCATGTCCCCCGATCTCTCCTGTCCTCCAGTGTCGTCAGGTCGATTTCCCTTAACCTCTCCTTGCAAACCTTTTGTTGCAAACCTTTGCACTTTCTCTAGTTTCTTTACGTGCTTGGATAAATGTGGGTTCCAAACTGGTGCTGCATACTCCAGTATGGGCCTAACGTACACAGTGTACAGGGTCCTGAACGATTCTTTATTAAGATGTCGGAATGCTGTTCTTAGGTTTGCTAGGCGCCCGTATGCTGCAGCAGTTATTTGGTTGATGTGCGCCTCAGGAGATGTGCCTGGTGTTATACTCACCCCAAGATCTTTTTCCTTGATTGAAGTTTGTAGTCTCTGGCCCCCTAGACTGTACTCCGTCTGCGGTCTTCTTTGCCCTTCCCAAATCTTCATGACTTTGCACTTGGTTGGGTTGAACACCAGGAGCCAATTGCTGGAGCAGGCTTGCAGCCTATCCAGATCCCTTTGTAGTTCTGCCTGGTCCTCTTCCGATTGAATTCTTCTCATCAACTTCACATCATCTGCAAACAGGGACACTTCGGAGTCTATTCCTTCCGTCATGTCGTTCACAAACACCAGAAACAGCACCGGTCCTAGGACTGACCCCTGTGGCACCCCACTCGTCACCGGCGCCCACTCTGACACCTCGCCACGAACCATGACTCGCTGCTGTCTCCCTGACAGGTATTCCCTGATCCATTGTAGTGCCTTCCCTGTTATCCCTGCCTGGTCCTCCAGCTTCTGCACTAATCTCTTGTGTGGGACTGTGTCAAACGCCTTCTTACAGTCCAAGAATATGCAATCTACCCACCCCTCTCTCTCTCTTGTCTTACTGCTGTTGTACGGGTTGTACTTATAACGGCTGCATCACGGCTGTTCACGTGATTTCCAACCTCTGCCCATGTGATCTGGCATCAGCCAATGATAGGCCTGCCTTTTGAATGCCTCAGCGTCAGGCGGCCTAGTGTTCAGTTACCATCGAGACTGAGTGCAGGACAGACACACAGGCATAGGCTCTCAGCTCCCATATATCCAACGCCTCATTAAACGCTACCAAAAACCAAGCTCATCGTCTGTTAATATTACCAAATCTATGAAAAGAACCCCACAACACAAATGGTGACAGCTTGTGGGCCTAGATTTTGTGTAATCTGAGCAGATTTAACGAGAAGAGGAAGAGCCGGTGTTCAGTGCCTCCAGCGTCAATATCAACCGTCGCCAGCGACTCACCTTCCCTCACCCGTGACGTCACCCATCCAAGACTCTTCTGAAGCAGTGTCTCCAGTCTTCTGGCTTCTAATTGCAAGTAAACCTCCGAAGAGTTGATCTGGGTTTTGCAATTAAGCCAACAAGTAAGCCAGTTTATGGGAAGAGCCTAAGCCAAGCCTGCAGTCATCCAGTCTGTCTCTTGTCATCCATCCTGCATCTCACTGCTGTGTGCAAGTAAGAGAATTCAGGTTTACCAGTCCTAAGAGCTAAGCCAGCTTCTTCAGGAAAGCCAGTTATACAAGTAAGCCAGTCGCTTCTTCAGCAAGCCAGTTCCTTGCAGTTTTGTCTCCAATCGCTCTGTGCTACAAGTTGGACGCTTGTCAGAGTGATCTTCACCATTCCTGTGGCTTATTGTACAAAAAGCCACCTGGGTTAGTAGTCCCAAGGCCGTGAGAACTTAGTGTACTGGCCAACGCTGTGACGTCATCTCAGCGCGGGTGTCCCAGCGAGTCAGGCAGCAGTGACGTCATCCACGCGCGCGCCACTCACCACCCGCGCTGGTGTAAACAAAGATACCACCTGCTCACACTACCCTCTACCAGCCAATATTTTGTGGTATTTCTACCCTATCTGGGGTACCAGCAGCATTGTTTCTGGCTCACATAGCAAGTCGAGAGTGTCTTCCTTCATCCCAGAGCGCCAACGTAAAAGCTTGCTGTGTGAGTTCTTCGGTAAGCGCATTTATCCCAGTCTGTCAGCAGTCAACGACCAGGAATATATTCTCTCCACCTACACTCGTCGTTCATTCATCATTAGACTCTATTCTATTATAGACATTCGTGTGTGTGAGACATTTAAGCAGTGAATTTTCTTAGTGACATTTAAAGACCTGTGTTTTCAGTTGCAAATTCATGTATATAATCTGTTACAGTTTTTTTCATGTATTCCGTGTCTCATTTTATATCTATGTTCCTTGTGTAAACTCGTACACATGCAGTAAGTACTTGTGTATAAATTTTCTTGTCCTTGAGTGCAGTATTTGATTTATTTCATTATTATTCCAGTGTTGTGCATTATTAATTCCCTGTCTTTCATTTTTCTCCCAGTGCATTCCCTTGTGTTTTTATGCAGTGTCTGTGCATAGTTCCTTATTGTTTATGCCCCAGTGTTCCTAGTTGCATATTTCATTTTCCTGTGTGCCATTCAGGTGTCCCATTAATTTATTTTTTGTGCCAGTATCTCATATGTTTTAGTTCACCAGACAGTTTACATTTTTGTGTCAACCTGTGCCTCATTTTTTTAAATTTTGCAGAACCTGTTCATCGAATATATTTTGTCTGAAGCAGCAAGAACTATCTCTATATATATATTTTTTACATGCAAGATCTTATTGCATAAACTATCACATTCACTGACTGAATCTTGTTGTGTTGTGTATTCTCCTGCAAAACTGTAAGTTTTTTTTTATCCTTTATTTCAGTTCGTGTATTATTGTCTTTGTGTTGATCTTATCAAAATTCCTTGAACAAATTCACTCTTAATATTCATATGTTAAGTAAAGTAATATTCATTATACTCATTTTCATTAGTTTTCTTAAGTGAACTAAGAGTTAAAGTGTTCATTCTCCTTGTGCCCAGTGCAACATTGATTTTTTAATTGATGCAGTAAATTGTTTATACAATACCATACATTGATTATATTTTAAAATTATTCTCCAGTAGTGATTACTTGTTCTTGTTATTTTGCATACAGTGTTGTGCACTTTATTCCATTTTACTCAGTGTTATCCTGAAAAGTACTAATAATTCAATGCTAGTTGTCAGCATCATAGTTAATTCTTCAGCCAGCAATGCATATTAAATTCTAGTGTCATTTTCTCTTAAGAAAATTTGTTTTCTAGTAATTTTCCAGTTGAATACAATTTTTTTTATTGTATTTCCACTTTGCATTGATTTATTATTTCTCATCTAGTACTTGTGTTTGAATTCCAGTAGAGAGAGATAAACTTTGCAGTTAATCCATACAGTATTCATATTGCCTTTTATTGCAATTTGTAAAGTAATTCTTTAAATTTTACAGTCAAAAATCAGTGAGTGAGTTGTCATTTCTTATGCAGTGTACATTAGTTGTTTTAACCCCTTTTCTGCATCTAATTCAATGAATTCTTAATTCCCATTTTAACTAATTGTGTACTGTGAATAGTTTACCATTCTCATTTTTACCTGAATTAGTCTTTGTGCAATTTTCTTTGCAAGTATGTCTCACTTATGTCTTAAGAGCTACCATCAATCCCAATAGTGTAACCTGGGATGAAGTTATACCTGAATGTCGTTATTCCCTACGTACACGACAAGTGTTAATTAATCCTCAAGTATCATTTGTAGATACCAGTGTAGATCCTCCTCAATCAGAAGTTGAGTTACCTATTGTAACAGAGTTTGATCCACCCAGAGATGATAATTATACAGCCTATATCAATCTCACCCTAGCAGAGTTGGGGTTAAGTGTAAACTACCTGTATAGATAAATATGTAGTAAGCGTTTAACTGTGTGTTATAATATCTACTTAGTATCACTCAAATTTTTTTTTTTGTGTGTTCACGTTCTCTCCGAGTTCTGAGAATTAACAGTATAGATTTGTGTGCACCATATCTACCTTGTCTGTTAATCACTATCTTCTTGTAATTTATTTCCTCAGAATTCGTAGATCACATGAAGACAGTTCGATCGAACAAATTAATTTTTTTTTTATCTCTTTTATCATGATTTTCTAGAATGAGCTCATTTAATTAATTCCCAAGTATCAAGATGCATCATATAGTAATGTAGATTGTTCAGTCAAGATAATATCCATGTGAAGTATAATGTTAACTGTTGTGTACTTTGACATTGTATAGAATCAGCTGAAAGTTGTTGCCTGTTGTCCTTAGTTTGTGTAGTTGTATGTCGAGACGCCATACGTAGCATGCCCGAGCTGTACGGGTTGTACTTATAACGGCTGCATCACGGCTGTTCACGTGATTTCCAACCTCTGCCCATGTGATCTGGCATCAGCCAATGATAGGCCTGCCTTTTGAATGCCTCAGCGCCAGGCGGCCTAGTGTTCAGTTACCATCGAGACTGAGTGCAGGACAGACACACAGGCATAGGCTCTCAGCTCCCATATATCCAACGCCTCATTAAACGCTACCAAAAACCAAGCTCATCGTCTGTTAATATTACCAAATCTATGAAAAGAACCCCACAACACACTGTCACCCTGTCATAGAACTCCAGTAGGTTTGTGACACAGGATTTCCCGTCCCTGAAACCGTGTTGGCCTTCGTTGATAAGCTCATTCCTTTCTAGGTGCTCCACCACTCTTCTCCTGATAATCTTCTCCATGACCTTGCATACTATACATGTCAGTGACACTGGTCTGTAGTTTAGTGCTACGTTTCTGTCTCCTTTTTTAAAAATTGGAACTACATTTTCTGTCTTCCATACCTCTGGTAGTTGCCCTGTTTCGATAGACGTGTTGAAGATTGTTGTTAGGGGTACACATAGCTCCTCTGCTCCCTCTCTCAGGACCCATGGAGAAATGTTGTCCGGCCCCATCGCCTTTGAGGTATCTAGCTCGCTTAGTAGCCTCTTCACTTCCTCCTCAGTTGTGTTTATCGTGTCCAGCACCTGGTGGTGTACTCCTACCTCTCCTCCTTTCTGGAGGCCCTTCTATTTCCTCTGTGAACACCTCTTTGAATCTCATGTTGAGCTCCTCACACACTTCGTGGTCATTTCTTGTGACCTTCCCTCCTTCCTTCCTCAGCCTGATCACCTGATCCTTGACTGTTGTTCTCCTCCTGATGTGGCTGTACAACAGCTTTGGGTCAGATTTTGCTTTCGCTGCTATGTCATTTTCGTATTGTCTTTGGGCTTCCTTCTTACCTGTGCATATTCATTTCTGGCTCTACGACTGCTCTCCTTATTCTCCTGGGTCCTTTGCCTTCTATACTTCTTCCATTCCCTGGCACACTTGGTTTTGGCTTCCCTGCACCTTTGGGTGAACCATGGGCTCATCCTGGCTTTTTCGCTTTTCCTGTTACCCTTGGGTATAAACCTCTCCTCAGCTTCCGTGCAAATTGTTGTCATATATTCCATCATCTCGTTTACCGACTTCCCTGCCAGCTCTCTGTCCCACTGAACTCCGTGCAGGAAGTTCTTCATGCCCACGTAGTCACCTTTCTTGTAGTTTGGCTTCATTTGTGCAGCCCTTCCTGCTTCCCTCTCCACTTGTAACTCTACTATGTAGTCGAAGCTTAGAACCATATGATCACTGGCCCCAAGGTGGCTTTCATGTGTGATGTCCTCAATATCTGCGCTACTCAGGGTGAATACTAGGTCCAGTCTCGCTGGCTCGTCCTCCCCTCTCTCTGGTATTGTCCTTTACATGTTGGTACATGAGATTTTCCAGTACCACCTCCATCATTTTAGCCCTCCATGTTTCTTGGCCCCCATGTGGTTCTAAGTTCTCCCAATCGATTTCCTTATGGTTGAAGTCACCCATGATCAGTAGCTTCGCGTGTGCGTGTGTGTGTACTCACCTAGTTGTGGTTGCAGGGGTCGAGTCAAAGCTCCTGGCCCCGCCTCTTCACTGGCCGCTACTGGTCACTTCGCGCCTGAGCTTACATCCCGCTTAAGCTATGTAGAGCCTGCTCACTCATCGCTTCCTGTGTGTGTATGTGTGTGTGTGTGTGTGTGTGTGTGTGTGTGTGAATTTATACACCTTGTAAATGTTTATCACGCGTAAATTTATATAGAATATGAGTTGCGTATGAATATATGTTATGTATGAGTGTGTATATTGAGTGAATGTATATAGTGTATGAGTGTGTATAAGGCACACAGGAGTCAGGATGTATAGTAAGTTCGGGTTGGGAAATACAACTGTTGGACAGTCACGTTCCCAAGTTTGTAGAGGATAATGGAACGTTTACCAAGGTGACTCAGGTGAAGGTGTGAGAGAGACGAGAGGGAGACGAGGGAGACGCAGGAGAGACGAGAGGAAGACGAGAGAGGAGAGAGACGAGAGGGAAGACGAGAGGAGACGAAGGGAAAGACGAGAGGGAAAGACGAGAGGGAGAGACGAGAGGGAGAGACGAGAGGGAAAGACGAGAGGGAAAGACGAGAGAGAGAGACGAGAGAGTGAGACAGACAGAGACGAGAGAGAGGTGAAAAATGAGAGAGCAAGGATATAGAATGAGAGATAAGATGAAGAGATGAAAGAGTGAGAGGGCAGGGCAGAGATGAGAAACATATGAGGAAGAGAACACAGAATAAGAGGTGAAAGAACAGGGAGAGTAACGATAAGGGGATTCTGATCAAGGGTAAAGGGATGGAGGGAGAGTACAGGAAGTAGGGTGATAGGATGTGTACACACAACACACACGAGAGTGAAATGACTGTATTGGTAGTGTAGGAAAACTCCATACACAGTGTTAGGAGTAGGTATGACAGGGACTGAAAAAGTCCCTGTCATACCCTGTCATATAATGTCGTACCTATTCGGCACGACATTATATATTATATATATATATATATATATATAATACTGTCAGAGAATACACACTATTAATTAAAATCATAGCCTTATGAAATGTTTTTTTTTTTCATTTCTCACACTACATTTATTATTACTACTACTACTACTACTACTATTGCCAGAGTCGCTGCTGAAGACGACGATATTCTCCAGGATCCGCTGTTCCAGGTCGACCCATTGGCTGACATTGTAAAATAAATTCGACCCTCGAGGCAGAAGGGGAAACTCTTGCATTTAAAGAAAGAAGATTCTCCAATAACAATTTGAATAATCAATACCGGGACTCTCTTGAACTTCAGCAGGCATTGTTTTTCCTCCGTTTAAATTCTCTCTTCCTTTACATACTTTCTTTTGCTGGGGTATTTGGTATTTTGAAGAGTGAGGTATCATACGTCGCTTCTGGTATTCAGTGATTGCTGGAGGGTTGAGCTGGTGTTGAGGATTTTAGGTTTTGTCAGTGGGGTATTTGCTTTACGAACATACGAATGGAGGAACACTGCAGTTGACCTACTGGCTCATACAAGGTAAGTCCTTAAAACCAATCAGTCCCACCCGGCTAATTGTCCAAAGCTACCCAAGAATTTGCTTTTAATGCCTCGGCTACTAATCAGCCCCAGCCCTTCTCACTCCGTGTGAGCTGTTTTAACTGCAGCCAGCACGGTATCTGTTAACAAGAACAATATTTTGGCATACACAAACACACACACACAAGGTGAACAGGGACATAGTATTTCAGAGATGGGAAATAGGAATAAAAGGACAACAGTTGAAAACTCAAATGAGCCATAGGGATGTCAGGAAGTATTTCTTCAGCCTTAAAATTGTCAGGAAGTGGAGCGGTGAATCGACCCCTGCAGCCACATATGGGTGAGTACATATATCCTCTAAATCTCGCTCCAGCAACCTCCTTAAACCTCTGTATAATTGCTTAAAACTACAAGAAAGAATCCAAACAAGATATTTCACTCGGGCTAAAGATTGAAGATTTTTGTATCCATGGGTGTGAGAGCCATTGTATTTACACATTTGCCAGGAGATTGCAAGGAGATTGCAACGTATTATGCAAATTTAACGTTCAAAACACTAGTACTGGTTTCCCAGGTAAATATTTGTGATTATAGTAAACTCGGTCGCCTCTACTATTACGTATATAAGAAGCCTGAATTCCAACGTATCTAAGAAGCCTGCATTTCTACGAATCTAAGAAGCCTGCATTTCTACGAATCTAAGAAGCCTGCATTTCTACGAATCTAAGAAGCCTGCATTTCTACGAATCTAAGAAGCCTGCATTTCTACGAATCTAAGAAGCCTGCATTTCTACGAATCTAAGAAGAATGAATTTCTACGAATCTAAGAAGAATGAATTTTTACGAATCTAAGAAGAATGAATTTCTACGAATCTAAGAAGAATGAATTTCTACGAATCTAAGAAGAATGAATTTCTACGAATCTAAGAAGAATGAATTTCTACGAATCTAAGAAGAATGAATTTCTACGAATCTAAGAGGAATGAATTTCTACGAATCTAAGAGGAATGAATTTCTACGAATCTAAGAAGAATGAATTTCTACGAATCTAAGAAGAATGAATTTCTACGAATCTAAGAAGAATGAATTTCTACGAATCTAAGAAGAATGAATTTCTACGAATCTAAGAAGAATGAATTTCTACGAATCTAAGAAGAATGAATTTCTACGAATCTAAGAAGAATGAATTTCTGCGAATCTAAGAAGAATGAATTTCTGCGAATCTAAGAAGAATGAA